>PVJA010015227.1:0-40000 GCA_004027025.1 Myocastor coypus | reverse complement strand
TTTATGATTCAAAATCCCACTTTTCAGGCCATATTTTCTCCAAATCCTATGACATGGAGATTATTCATCACATGCAAGATTGCCTCAGGAAATCAAATTTGATGGTATAAATTAATATAGCATAATTATAATTGGATTGATAAAAAAATAACAGAAAATTCAGTTGGCACACATATTAACATAATACCAATAGAGGCTCAGAAATATTCCTCTGTACATAGTGGAAAATAGAGATTAAGACCATTAAAGTAAGTGACAGTCATAAAGCAGGGAGAGATTTTAGATCAGTGAATTAAAATAGGGCAATAAATATAAAAAGGTATATGATATTAACTGAATATATTTTCCATTGTATTCATCAGCAAATATGCTATGTTTAATATTAGAAAAGAGATTACAGGACATAATGTGCAACATTATTTTTCCTTTCCAAAAAGGGACCTGACAGTGTATATCAATTTTAGTGAACTACAAGGTGTCTAGATTCCGGATTGAACAAAATTTTTGTATCTGTCTGTAAGAATGCTTCTAAGAGAGATTAATATTTGAGTTCCTGGAAGAAGTCAAGCAGATAGCCTCTCCGGTTGAGGCAAGCATCATCTAATCTCCAGAGCCTAAGACTATCACAAAGTGTGCATAAAGCCTGGAGCACCCTCCAACCTCCTGCCCCTCCAGGCTTCACCCACAGACTGGAATTGCGCTGGCCCCTAGCTACACAGTTTTTCTAGCAATTTTGCTGAATCTGTTGCTTGCACCCTGTAGATGGGGGCATTGCTAAACTTGCATAATCATGTAAGCCAGTTTCTTATAATAAATCACGATACATGCATAACTTGTTCTGTATGTTTTTCAGTCCCATTTTTCTGGAGTACCACGTACCGATGCAGTGCCATGTACTTTTCTCCAACTATATTAATGCAGAAAAATTATAAAATCAACATATATTCAGGAAAATTTACAAGTCAGCTCAACCGTTATATTATCTGTCTATCTATCTATCTATCTATCTATCTATCTATCTATCTATCTATTTATTTATTTGGTATAGAGTCTTGCTATGGAGCTCAGATTCATAGTTATTCTCCTGTCTCATCCTCCCCAGCTCGGGGATTGCAGGCATACACCACCATGGCCAGATTCATTGGGTGGCATAGCACATGTGGGGTTCCAAGGCCAGCATGTAGTGCAGGACTGGAGATTAAACCCAGATCCTTGTGCCTGCCAGGCAAGTGTTTAGATTATTGAACTATCAATCCAACCTAATTATATTTTTGACATTTAAAATAATATTATGCAAATTTTCTCCCACCTCTGAGAAGTGTGCTTCATTAGAGGTGTGTCGGCAATATCGTATTTAGAAAGCAGAAAAGCAAATTTCACAGTGTTGTTTAAATACCTTTATATAGAGCATATGCATTTAAAGGTGCCCCTATGATCCTGGAAGTATTCTATATCTGAAAGTCTGACTGTAGCATGGGAAGGTAATTTCACTCTGAAGTTACAGTGGTTGATAATTAATTTTGCTTAATTTAATTACTATTAATTTAGGTTTACATAGTCACATATGGTGACTATCTAGTCCTTGAGAGGGTGTCGACTGGGGACATGGACTCTGAGTATACATCTGCACGTTTTGCATTCAGTTGGTAAGCAGGTGTCCACCACTGCTGTGTGTCTAACCTTTGTAGAAACTCTACCTTGGAAAACTATGCCAAACTAACAGAATTGTGGTCACAATTTTTTAATTACTTCTGCTGTCTGATGTTCTTTTCTATATTTAATAATTTAGGGACCCAGCAGTCAGAGGTCTGCAAAATCAAAGTTATTTTTCTAGTGAAATCAGGTGTGATTGTCTTTTTTGCAATGTGTTT
Source organism: Myocastor coypus (assembly GCA_004027025.1). Classification (NCBI taxonomy): domain Eukaryota; kingdom Metazoa; phylum Chordata; class Mammalia; order Rodentia; family Myocastoridae; genus Myocastor; species Myocastor coypus. The sequence goes on along the minus strand of PVJA010015227.1, from coordinate 38,129 downwards.
ACTTTTTAAAAATTGATCATCACAATAATTAAGCCAGAGGCACCAAACTCTACTTGGTGCTATCATTTTCATTACCACATAAACTTTCCAAAAAGATGTGATTTTTATTATATATATATACATATATATACATATATATATATATACTAATATTATAGATAGATAGATAGTCATATATATATATATATATTTGACTATCTCAGTCTGCCCTAGGGGTGGGGCTGGAGCACCATGTGTTGCCAGGGACCACGGTACCTGCGGTTGCCTAAGCTTTCCTAAGCGGGCCCTGTAGACCACTGAACCACCTCACCAGCCCAAGATGTAATTTTTAACCTAAGAAAATTGTTGAGGAAGTATCAGTTATTAATTAATTCTAAATAAATATTTATGACTCAGTTGTACTCAACTTAATATCGCATGAGAAAATAATAGAAAAGATCCATGAATTGACTTTCTTGCACATGAAAACACAATAGTAGTCATAAGAAAACCACATACATGTTAAGCTTACATGTAGAATTCGTCTTTATTCATGGAACACAATTATTACCAGGTACATAAGTGAAGAAGAAGCTGATCAGTTGGACTGGAATAATTTTATCAGACATCCTGGTGAGAAAAACTGGAAGTGAGCTTGTCCCTTTTATCAGAAATTCCAAGCTTTCAGGGGAAAATTAGACTTTAGAAAAGTGGGTTGCCCAAGTTATCATGCCTACAATAGCCTCAGAAGTCCAAAAATTTTATGATCAGGTTAGGGACTCTATTAACGATAGCAAGGAACTGTTCTTTTGGTATTATAAGATGCACTGAAGTTTGGGTGGTCTGCAGAGATCAGTAAATTGATATTTATTTTTATTTATAGTAAACAAGAACTCGTTTCTCACAGTTCTGGGCACTGAAAGCCAAAGTGAGACGCTGGTGTTGTTGATTTTTCTGGGACTTTCCCTGGGCTGGCAGATGGCCTGCTCTCTACGTGTCTTTTTCTCTGAGTGAAAAGCCCTGGAACATCTTGTCATGGGATGCTACCTTCCTTGAGCTTATATTTTCTAACAAAATATCACAGAATTTCAAAATCATGAGTGAATGTTGATTTATTCAAAATTCATTTCAGGCCACTTAATTTTGGTGTAGTACAATTAAGAAGTTCTTTAAAATGGCTTTAAATTTTACATTGCAACTAATCTTGAAAAGGTTGTCACTAAGGAAGTCACAGAACAGAGTCAAAGAAAGCTTATCTAAATTGGCCCTACATAGCTGTTTCAGTAAGCTCACCTTTGTCTAGTTCCCTATCTAGGCGGAATACAGTTTTCCACTTAATTTAAAGTACAAAGCAATACTGAATGAAAGCAGATCTGGCTATGATAATATGGATGATTTCTATTCAAAAAAGAGATGTAAAAATGTGTAGCAAAAATACTATTCAAGGAGCTGGGTATGATGGTGCATGCCTGTAATCTCAGCACTTGGGAGGCTGAGGCAGAAAGATCTGTGTCAGTTCAAGATCAGCCTTGGCTACAAAAGGGAGTTCAAGCCCAGCCTGAACTGCATAGGAGACCCTGTCTCAAAAAGACAAAAAAAAAAAAAGAAAAGAAAAAAGATGCTATTCAATAAATTTTTACATGTTATTTACTTAGGCTATTTTAAGAAATTGATTTTATAATGAATACTAAAGTATTAATAGTATACCCTAATTAACTAAATATCAGTATAATATCATTAATATAAAATATAGGCTTCCTGGTCCATTTGAATTAGTCACAATTTCTAAATTATATTTTATAAAAGTATTAGTAGTTGTATTTATCACAAACACTCTCCAGACTGATAGAAAAATTTAAGTACATAAAGAAAGCTTGAAAAACATAGAGAAGCATCGCTTTAAATGATTAAGAACAGATAAAACAAGTATTTATATATTTCCTTCTTTATAGAATCTTCTACTACAAAATATTCCTTGTGGCTTTTCCTGTTTGCTTTCTTCATTTCATATGTTTATATTTTAAATATGATATGTGTTTTCATTTCCCTATGCCAAGTAAATTATTAACTCTTGACAATACAGATCATATTGAACTCCCCATTTAATGGCATCTTTGGCAAAGTACCCAGCTTGACCTTGGAGGCTTTGCTTATTGAAGATTCTGAACTTAAACAAACTTGGTCACTTTTCTTAGACATATTTTGATCATTTAACATTCTGTAGATGCAACCTCAGTCAATAAGTTCCTAGTGGACAGAAACTCAGTTTATCATTCAGAGTGATCTCCACTCAATGCTACTTTTAAAGATAAGAAAGAATATTCAAGCTATCTTTGAATAAATATTTATTTGAAGGAGTAACAGTGACCTTAGGGTGAACTGACTTTTGGGCGTTTTTGGAGTATCACCCAAGAGCAGAATCTTCTCTTTTCCCATCAGCTCTTGCCTGGGTCCCTGTTTTTCCATACCCGTGTACTTGTCGATGCTGGTATAAATAAAAGTTGCATACATAACCCAAGTACACACCAGTGAAATGTAAGGGAACACCATCTTTACACCCCACTTGGCAGTGCAGGATGGATCATAGGGGGAGAGCATTCTCATCCGGCTCTGCAGAAGTAGGCTTTGCAGAAGTAGGCTCTGCGTTTTCTCTGTTCAAGCTTGGAGGAAATAAATGATGAATACCACGTGTACAATGACTAAGTGCATATGTCACTTGATGCTATTGGTAAAATCGGACTGTTTTGGTGTAGATACGATGGGTGTGAGCACACTTTAACACCACTTTCTTAAAAGAAAGTAATTCAGAGTACACAAAGCAGAAATATGAGATAGATGTATCATTTCATGATCCAATAGGCATGTATCAGATATCTCGCTGGCATATAGCTTTATTTTAGGCATTTTAGGAAATGTGAAAAACAAGAGACAATCTAAAGATCACCTACATGCCAATTAAATAGTATATTTGTAGTCATGGCTATAAATGAATCAGTAGTTATTTTTCATTGAAATGTATGTCTACGCATGTTGTATCTATCTATGTTCACTTCAAATAAGAATTTTAAATAAATAGCCTTTGTCAAAAAGTTAACAGAAGGACATTGGGTGATAAAACAAAAGAAAGAGTATAGAAGTTCCACATGGCAGGCAATATCCTCCGTGTTGGGCAGCAGTGTTACCCCAAAGATCTCCATGTGCTCACTATAGTAACATGTAAGTGTGTTAAATTAAATGGCAAAAGCTATTTTTAGAATGCCAATAAAGTGGCTGTTGGGGGAACTTCATACATTATCCTGAATAGGTCAACTTAATCCCTTTAATCTTTAGACACAGACAAACTTCCTTGGCTATGGTCAGATGAAGTACAAAGCATAAGGATAAATAAAAGATTCCATTGCCGTGCATGGAAGAAAGGGTGCTGCAAAGCCTGGGTGCTCACGAGAAGCTGCAAAGGGTGAGGGCCCTCCAGAGCCCCTAGAAATGGGTTCTGCTCTGCCTGCACCTTGGCCGAAGGCTGGGCAAGCCAGTGTGCTTCTCCAGGATGGGAATACAACTGATAGGTGTTGATTTAAGCTCGTAAGTATAAAACTTGTTACAGGAACCATGGAAAAGTCATATGCCCACATTGTTTGCAGTTAAGCAAGCCTCTCATTTTCCCATCGCTCCACTCAACAGGATCCTAGGAAGTGCAGCCATTAGTACACATTTGTAAATATCCCAAGTGCATCCTAGTTAATTCCTCCAGATTGCTGAATGTTGAGGTCATGTGTCTGCTATCTTAACTTTTTTCTGCATGTACTCACTTTTTTTTTGTTTGTTTGTTTTCATGGCAAGGGCATTTAAAGAACCCTTTAATACAAGCCTTGACTCCTAGCCATCGTATAGCTTTATCACATTACTCAGAGCCAGGGACCTAGACAGTCACTTAGCAATTAATTTTGGTAAAAGAAAGCAATTTGCTAAGTCTGACATAAGTTAGATCACCTTTATAGACTAACCTAATAATGTTACTGTATTATTGATGTGATTATCTTATTCTTACATATTTCTTAGTAAGCTTTTTAAATCATTTACTACTTTTTGTTCAGTACTGATATTATTTGTAATTTTTTCTAATTGATTCAAATATTTCGATTTCCCAAGTGAAGAAACAAACATCTTCAAGACAATGGCATGTATTAACACTGCATTTTCCCAATCAAGTGTTCACAAATGAATAAGTAACTTGATGATTTTTAAGCAAGAATAGCATAATTCCAAGGTAATTTTTCTCCTATTAAATGTAATTTAAGGACATATAATAGACTCCTAGATCAAAGAAAGAAGATAGTGAAAAGAGACTAAGAAAGAAGTAAAGGGAAATAGCTAAAAAGCATATTATACACACATATTAAAATGCCACAAGGGAACCCGTAAATGCATAATTAATATGCATTAATAAATAAACAAAAACAATATTTAAAATACAAAAGTCGTATGATGGATTTCCCTTTTCAGAGGATTCCTTGCACTGCAGAAGCTAGGTATTTGAAGAATCAGATCAATTTAGTGTATCTTTGCACAGCCAGTTATACAATGGCAGTCCCTTACAGAGATACTTATAATAGTAACTAATGCTGATTATATAATAAACTAAGAAACTTTTACTGTGAAGACAGTAGTTGGCTAGCATTATGGGGAAAAATTACTGGCAACTAGAAGTAGAGAGAGGGTTTTTTTTTTGGCAGGACTGGGGTTCAAACTCACAACCTTGTACTAGCCAGGCAGACACTTGTGCCATGGAGCTATCTCACCACTCCATAGAAGTAGAGAGAATATGACATCTTTGCTTATGGAGCATGTTATTGAAGGTTCTCTAAGTGGTTTACAACTCTTAAGTAGAAGACATAGAAATCTATTAAGATTTCAAGAGGAAAAAATGTTATTCCTATGTCAACACCATAACTGCCTGAGAAATTGACACAACATATTTAAGTGGCTCTCTCAACACGTTTAAGGAGTGAGATCATTAGCCTCCTAATGAGTGCTTGTAAATTATGCCGTGGTTCTGTATTATTGATAGAACACAGTCATTTGTTGGATTTTGATAACATGTAAAAATATCCTGAAACACATTTACTCAAGAAGTTTAATGTACTACTCTTTCCTAGCTTGTCATATCTCTTTGGCTATATAAGAATGAAGAGTTCCAAGATGTTGCACTATATCTAAGCATCAATGTGATCCACCTTCAATCTATATTCAACCAGGCCAGATCCCAGTGCAGGAAAGGGATATTTTGGGAAGAGAAGGATTGAGGGGTGATATGAAGGAAGTGATAGCACCCAAGGGTGCCAGCTAAAGCTGGACAGTGTGTGCAGTGGTCCATGAAAGGACAATATCGAACAAGATGCAGTTTTTAGATGTGATGCTAGCATTTTGTGGGGAAGCTTTGCATTGTTTTAGGTCTTTTCTCCATAGCCGTATTCTTTCTTTCTTTCTTTCTTTCTTTCTTTCTTTCTTTCTTTCTTTCTTTCTTTCTTTCTTTCTTTTCTTTCTTTCTTTCTTTCTTCTCTCTCTCTCTCTCTCTCTCTCTTTTCTGTGTTTAGGACAGGATCTACAAGGTCTCACTCTGTAGAGTAGACTTGTAGTGCTTCTCCTGTTTTCAGCCTTGCAAAGTAATGGAATTACAGGTTTATGCCACCAGGCCCAGTTTCCATCACTATCTCAGTGTGCCCCACAGGCTGGGCTGGCACAGTATGGCATGCCATGGGTTGAACCCCAGCCCGCTGTGCTCTGCTTAAGCAGGTGCTTGTGTCTGCTGAGCTATCAGCAGTACATATGTTCCATCAGCATAAAGACTATATTGAGTAGCTTCTTTTATTTGTCTGTAAATTTTATTCTCCATGTAGAACATGGATAATGATTTCTTTGAGACTGAAATGTCTCAATATCTTTAAATTTATATTTTACCTAACAAATTGCACGGAAGATGAAGTTATGTATTATTTAATTGAAATGGAGGTTTATCTAGGAGAAAGAGTATCTTACTTACTTTAGTATGACCTAATTAGGAGTAGAGAAAAATAAATCGTTTACTTGTGTCCCATATAGTAAGGTAGTGGGGAGCTTTTGGTATTCACATGAATCTTGTTTTTCTCATTTTCTAAACTTTATAAAAGCTAAGGAGCTATTCAGTGGCACCAGTCACACGGAGGCCTTTGTGTGACTCATAACTGGACAAGAACACAAAGCACTGAACAGAGGCCTCGGGTCAATATAGTCTTCACTGTGTTCAGGTGTAACTCCAGGGACAAGAAAAAAAAAATGCTCATGATTATCTTGGAGTAAGCTAGAAATTGCAACAGAATCTGAAAAGAATCAGTTGGAGTGTGATCTCATCTCCATGTTCTAATTTACTTATGGATAAACATGCCTAAGAATTAAACCTCACTGAACAATTTTGGGGCTTTCTCCTACCACAACTGTCCTGCCTTCAGAAATCCTAGGGATTCTTTTAAATAATGAATGGATTATTTAGGGAATATAGCTTTTACAAATCTAATATTAATTTGAGTATGGTATGGTAATTATAACCGAAGCATCACTATGTCCTCCCATTCAGGCTTCCCCTGTTGGTGGCACTTGACTTCCTTAACTGTGACAGCAGGAACGTGCAGCTCTGCACAGCTTTGGGGAGTGACATCAGACTACATTAAGCACTCATGCATTTATGGATCAGCAGAGAGATGCAGAAATGCATCTACAAAGGTTAAAAAATGGAGAAGCCAGGGTCTTCCTTGTGTACAACATGAAATCCCAACACGGAACGTCTACCATGGCCCTCCCAATGTGGCCATAGTGACCAAGAAACTTCTTTTATGGGTGTGACATATTAGTTTCCATATTGTTGTCTAAACTAGTTAGCAGCTAAAGAATATTTGCATCACGCCAGCCCTGCCCTCGGGGCGGGCTGAGCCGGCCATAAAAAATGAGTGAATAAACAAAGGTTCTGAAACAAGAAAAAAAATAATAAAGAAAACTTTAAAAAAAAAAAGAATATTTGCATCAATATAATTCTTCTGTCATGAAGTATTTTTGTTAACATTTTTGGTAGCTGTCTACTTGTGCTTTAGACTGTTTCAGAATGCAAGAGATGATCAAATATACAGGGAGTATTTAAAAATTACAGTAAGACATATTGCCATTAATTACCTTCAAAATATCTGCATCCCTCCTCTAAATACTTATGTCATAATTCTTGTCACTTTCTGAAGTGGTTCTACAAATTGACTGTTTCTATCCCACTGATCCATTATTTGGTGAATCCAGCTCCCTGAGCCATTCAGCAGAAAGGCAGGTTTACAAAATTGTGGTATGTCCTGATCCATCTTTCTAACGAGAGTTGTCACTACATCTCTTCTTGCTCTTGTTCAAAGTCAAAACGACTATGAAATGCAAGCATTTTGGGTCCTTTCATTATTTTAGACAGTCATGAGAACAGGATGAAACATAGGCATGAAAGAGGGCTTCCAGAATTGCTTCAGAAGTGACAAGAATGGTAAGATGAAAGGGCGACCAAATAGCTCAGGGGACTAAGCGACTGCTTAGGCAGACGCAGTGACTGAGGTTCCATACCGGGCTCCACATGCCTTGTCAGCCACACCCTCAGGGTGAGCTGAGCTGATCAATGTCTGGGCGTAGCGGCGCAGGCCTGTAATGCCAGTGCTGCAGAGGCTGACAACAGGAGGATCACTGAACAGTGGGGTGTGTGTTTAGAATTGGAGGGCATATTTTGAGGAGAGCTACTGGCAATATGTCTTTTACTGTAATTTCTTTTTAAAAATTAAGCATTTATTGTATTGATCACCTCTTACATAATGCCAAAATTTCTTAATTCTTAAAATAAAAACCTAGGGGTCAGTGACATGACTGAGGGTCTAAAGCACCTGCTTAGGCAAGCTTAGGCTGCCACAGGGAACACAGTTTGATCCCTAGCATCACATGCTGCAGCAGCCCCAACCCCAGGGCAGGCTGAGCCAGCTATAATATATTTAAAACAAAAAACAAAAAGAAATAAAAGCCTAAAACAACAGCTAACATCCATTGAAAGGACTATTGTCAAAAATAAAATTGAATCTCTAAGTGATGGTAAGAGTGTGTGCCTCAGTTACTTTTCTCTCATTGCTGGGACAGAATACCACACACCTAAAATTAAGGAAGGAAAGATTTATTTAGCACACAATTCTCGGAGGCATTTCTATACTCAGGCAGAGTGGCACATGGCAGAGAGCAGCAGCTCATGTGGTAGCAGAGAGCACAGCAGCAAGCACCCCAACAGCACTCACACCCATAATCCCAGAAGCATTTGGGTCCCAGCACTGGAACATGAATTAATCACAACCACTAGGTGTCTGTCCCATGACTGCATGAGACTTTGGGGGACAACTAGACACAAACCATGACAGTGTGGCAAAATTGAAATGTTTGGATATTGTTAGAACATATAATTATGTGGCTGCTATGGAAAATCTTGCCACAATTCCTCAAACAAATAAAAAGAGAACTGTCCTAGGATCCTTCAGTTCTGCTTCTGGGCAGCAGAGCCTGCAGGTGTGATTCTCACATCCATGTCGCGTCACCACTCTCTGTAATTGCAAATAGGTAGAAACAGCCATGGTAGGTGCCATCGACTAATAAGCGGATAAACAGACAACATATGTCATGGACTTGTACTATATATTCTTATATAATTTCTAAACTTAGAGGTAAAATTCTAATCCATCTTCAAGCATGAATGAAACTTGAGAACTTTATAGTAAGTGCAGCAACATAACTTAAAAAATCATATTCTTCACTCACATGAAGTATGTAAACTCATACAAACAAAACTTGTAACTACTAGTTGTTAAGTATTAGGAGATGCAAAACCAAGGAGTCATCTAATAATTATAGTTTCAGTTTTACAAGATGAAAAATTTGGTAAAATGGATTTCAATATTTTAATGCTATTGAGTTGTGTACATAAATACTTAGCAATTATTAAGATGGCAAAGTTAAATTGAACTGTATACTGATTGTTATACTGCTATGTATTTTGTAATATATTTAAAAATCCAGTTAACTAACTCATTATATATATGATAACATGATATATACATATGTATGTACTTATGTATATATACATATATGTATAGAGAGAGAGAGAGAAAGAGAGAGAGAGAGAAACAGTGATAGAGACAGTAAGAGACACAGATGTGAGACAAAGAGAAATTCTTAGCTTTTTTTTTTTTTTTTTCTAAAACAGCCTAACATATGTTCTAGCTGACCAGCCCATTCATTCTCATTCATCTCAGGCCATCTACTCCTGATTGTCTGCTATTATGTCAATGAGAATGTCACCTCTCTAGATTTGTAGACACTTTCACCTACACAGCTGGAGAGAGGAGAGAGAGTAGGCATGACCGAAGCAGCCATGCCCTACACATTTCCTCGGAGAGCCCATAAGAGGCAGCATACATAAAGAAGAAGTAGTGACACCTGGCTTATATTCCTTGTAAAACTTAAGGCTGGTAGATGGAGAGTTGAAATCCTCTTGCTGTCATAAAGGAAAGAGGCAAAGGTTAAGTGGAGGGAGGTGGTTTGGAGGGACTTGGTAAGGCATTAGAGAACCTGGAATAGGAGAAACGATTAAGGAGAGAAGGGTAGGATGGGGACAGAGGAGAGGAGGGATAGATAGAAAATAGAGGAACGACCCCAGAAGGAGGAAAATAAACACGCGCACACATACATACACACACACACACACACAAACAAACAAACAAACACATGCTGACTCAGCATATTTGTCCTCCTTTCTAGAAACATAGCACAAGTCCTGGATGCAACGTGCGTTTACACTTCAGAGCTGCACTCTTCCACACTTCACTTGCCACTTCCCTGACTAAAGCCTCAATTGCGTGGGCTGCTGTGATACTGTTCTGAGGAAATGTTCCTACCCTTCTTGAACACTTGTATCATGAAAATACACTGAGTAATAACAAGTCTTATTTCTGCATCTACTGAGATGATCACATGGGTTATTTTTACATTCTTATTGGGAGACATTGACGGGCTCATGCACCTTAAACCTACCTTGCCTTTCAGAAAGAAAGTACCTTGAGTTATTATGTTTTATCTCATTTGTAGTTCGTGTATTGCAGAGTTTGCTGTGCTACTTAAATTGCTTTAGAATGTTTGCATCCAGCTAATAATGGCTGACATTATGGTATAAAATAATGATGAGTGTTTAAATTTAAAATATTATACTGAAAGACTCATTGCCTTGAAAGAGGGGACAGGTACGTTGGATGGGAGGGGAATGAGTATGAGCATTTTGAGGCATCATGTACTGCACTAAATTCCTTACCTCAAGCATCAACTGTATTTCTGAGCCAAATTTCATTGTGTAACAGTTTATAGCAATTATGTCCAATAAAATATATTAGAGTGCAACCTTACCCATTGTAGTTACCAGATGCGACACTCAGGGACTTTTGGCTCATCCCCAAAGTCTAAAGGACCATGAAAATTACATATTTTGAATTGATTTTGGAGACTGAGCCAGCCAGAACAACACAGGCTGAAAAAAGGGCTTCCAAAAGTATGTCTTGAAATGACAAGAACAATAGGATGAGTGTATTTGAGTTGAGAGTGACAATTTCAAAGCTCATTAATGGCCATTATCATTAACTGAAGGTTTTTGCTGTTGTTTTGTATTTTAGGGAAGAATCTGCAGGGTGTTCAGGGTCTCACTATGAGATCAGAGTCATAGTGATCTCTCTGTATACAGCCTTCCAAGAGCTGGATTACGGTCACGCACCACCATGCCCGTTCTCAGTCACGTGTCAATGAACTCCAGAAGTAGGCCCGGCACCGCATCCCGGGAATCAAACCCAGTGGATCGCTGTGTCTGCCTTGCAGGTACTTTAATCTGCTCAGCTATCTAGCCTTTGACTGAAGTATTTTTTTTTAGTTTAAAGCATTTACCATATTTCTCAATCACTCTATGTGTATTTAGGAGGAATATTAGGTTCTGACTTTTAAAAAGTCTTTCCTAATTTTTTTTAAATGATTTTGATGTCAGGGTAATTCTGTTCTCAGAGAATAAAACAGGAGACATTTCCTCCTTCAACTCTTTGGGAGAGTTTCGTATTCAATTTATATTATTTCGCCGGGTGTGGTGGCTCACGCCTGTAATCCCAGCACTCAGGAGGCTGAGGCAGGAGGATCCGTGCGAGTTCGAGACCAGCCTGGGCTACAAAACTGAGCTCAAGGCCAGCCTGAACTGTATAGTGAAACCCTGTCTCAAAAAGGGAAAAAAAAAATTATATTATTTCTTCCTTAATTATTGGTTAGATTTCAGAAGTTTTATTTTTAATTATTTTTCAAGTGCAAAATTAATACTTCCAACAGTTATGAGAAGGATCTACAGAAAGAAATACTGTAAAACACTACAATTTATAGCTATTCATGCTTTGGCCAACTTGTCTTTAAACAAATTGATTCACTTCTATCTGACTTCTGTGTTTATTGGCATAAAGCTGACAATAGTACTGACTATGTTCAAAATATACATTTCAGTCACTTTTTTCATTCTTCTATGGAGCATTTCTGTCATTTTATTTCCTTGCTCAAATTTTATCACTTGAATTGATTTTCTTACAGGACTATCTCGTACAGTGATATTCTCCATAAATTTTTCATTTTTGTTTCAATAACTTGTGAGATTTTGTTATTCTTATTTGTTGGCCTTTCTTGTTTGCTTAGGCTTCTTAGGATTGTTTCTTAGTGAGAATCATAAATATTTCTTTTTATCTAACACAATTATTAAAGTGATCCTGGAATTAAACCGAGGGCTTCACCACTACTAGGCATGTGCTGTGCAGCTGAGCTGTACTTCTGGCCTTGAGCATAATTATTTAGAGATCTATGACGCATGCTTATTAACATTCATAATTTTTGTTATAAGGTATTTTTATTTTCAAACTTTTCAAGCTATATTTAGAAATTTTGGCCTCTTGGTAATTTAAAAATTTTTTTTTTTCATTCAGTTCCAGGGATTGAAATCAGGACCTTGTAATAGCCAAGCAGGCACTTATTCCACTAAGCTCTTTCCCTAGCCCTTCCTAAACTCTTCATTCTCATCTAATTTGATTTCTTTGCTTTAGGATGAAACAGTTGTGTGAATTAGTTTCTCAATATATTGAAGCTGGGAATTTTTACTTTGGATTTTTTAATCTTAATAAATCCTACATGTGTATTTCAGATGGGTATATACCATACTATTCTCAGAAGTGTTTGCAAAGTCCCATTAGACTGTCATCTGACATGTTTGTTTAAATATTCTCTATTATATTTCTAGAATCCTGGAATGCATTGTAAATTTGTTGGTGTGTCACATATTGTGAATTTATCCAATTAGACCATTGAGCAGGGGCTGCGGAGATAGCTCTGTGGCACAAGTGCCTGCCTGGCAAGTGCAAGGTCATGAGTTCAAACCCTGGTCCCGCAAAAAAAAAAAAAAAAAAAAAAAAAAAAAAAAAAAAAAAAAAAAAAAAAAAAAAAAAAAAAAAAAAAAAAAAAAAAAAAAAAAAGTTGAGCATCCTCCAACCCCCCACCCCATTTGTTCCAGACCTTTAATTTTGAATGCATCCAGCCACTAGGGAAAAATTCGAACCTTTCCTGTTTTGATTTTTGACATGAGGCGATTGTAGCAGTCTAACAGACTCTGAGGGTGGCACCATCCCCTGTGGGACTTTCCATGTCTTGCTGAAGGCCAGCATTTCCTGCATTTTGTGCAGTTCTCACACTGTTCTTTCTCATCTCCATTTATTCTTCCTCCCAACTTTGAGCAATTTCTTTGCAAACTGCTTTTGCAAGGATCTGCTGGGTGCTTGAAGCGGGCCTGCTGCAGGATCCTCCTTGTGACTTCTGAATCTCTGGTGCTCTTGCCTGTCAGTGCTCTCTTCTTGTGTTTTCTCTAGTCCTCACCTTATCTCTTTAACTCAAAAGGAGTGCACTGTTCCCTCTGGATCCCTTCTTTCTGTGCCATATTTCAGAATCTGTATCACTGGTCCATTCTGAATGTACATGACAAAGCAAAAGAAAGATCTTAGGGCCAGAGAGATAGGTCAGCAGTCTAAAGTGTTTGCATAGGCAGGTGTATGAGGCTGCAGCTCTATCCCACTGAGCCAGCCCTGCCCTCAGGGTAGGCTGAAGCGGCCCCAAAAAGGGAGGGGGGGGGATTTTATGATAACAATGAATACAAGTGAATTTTCTTTTCTAGGAAACTCTGAAATTTTTCCTTAGGATATTTATCAGTCTAACTAATTAGGGAACTCACATAATTGATGTCATTCCCAAATTCATGAACATATTTTATGTATCACATACATGTTATATTCATGTTACATAGACATATTCTTTCTACATTTTATCATATAACCTATATTTCAGGATACGTACATGAGTCATGTGAAATTATTAAAGAAAATAATAACGATTATGCATGTGTATGCATATTCATCGACTTCTAAATTAAGCCTACATTCACTCAAATAAAGGAAGAATTGCTCTTTGTAAATTAAATTATTTTTCAATATTTTTATTTCTATGCTAATGTCAAGATTGTATCAGATTTTTGATAATGGACCACAACAAATATTATATGATACACAATTAGAACAGAGAAATGAAGAAATAATATGGAAGAAAAGAAACAGGATAATCTATGGATAAGAACCATTTCCAAGGGCCATCTAGACAGCTCCATGGACTAAGCCCCTGCTTAGGCAAACTCAGGGATGGGAATTTGATCCCAGGCACTACATGTCATGCCAGCTGTGCCCTGGGTGCCCTGAGCTGGCCACCAGACTTGGCACAGTGCATGCCTGTTTCCAGAATTGTCTTTCTACCAGAGCTTTGAGGAGTGATTGGGCATTCATAGGTAGAAGAACAGGTGCAGTAAGTCACTCCAAAAGGAAAGAGACAGAGAAAGGGAGAAGTATTCCAAGTCATTCATCATGAAATTCATTAAGAAAAAGTTCTCTGATTTTTCCTAATAGTAGTTAGATTTATGTAGCCACGTTTATCTGTGGCTTCTCACCTTGAGTGATAGATCTTCCTATATCCCTAATGTCCTTATACATTACAGGTTTATTCATTCATATAACATCCCGGCAAGTAAGCCTTTTAAATATAAAATCAAAAGTACTGATCCCTAAAGGTACAAACCTAGGTCGGAGCCAGATGGCTCATTAGCATTCAGGCTGGTACCAGCATGGCATATGGACCAAGAAAAACCAACCTGATTCCATTTCTGGAAGTGTTATCCTATTTAATAGATTATCTTAATATTTGCTGAATATTTATGAGTGGCAGACATTGTGCTATCCTTGGCATGGCAGAACTCAATATCTAATCTGTGGTGTCCTTCTCCAGATCTGTGGCCTTCACAAGTACTGCACAGATTATACAGGTTTGTAGATTTGCTTGGTGACATAATAAGAAATATACAAGGTAACAGGGAACACACTGAAGGTACAACACTATAACGCTACAACAATATAGCTAAGGTCCAAATTGCAGCTTTGCCAACTTTTTAACTTGTATGTGACATAATTTTTCTAAGCAAGATAGACTTATTTTACTGTAATTTCTAAGGTAAAATAGACTTATGTCCTAAAAGTTAAGAAAGTAAATAAAATGAAACAGGACAGAAAATTAGTAAAATAATGGCATGTTACTGAAATAACCATATTTTTCAGGAAAAAAGAAAGTATAGCTGGTTTCTCAATCTACGTCTGTTTTCCTGGAGAGGGTCATTAATTCATGTATCTGCACATGCCATGTAAACCAGAGCCAGAGAAAGAATTTATCTGCAAGATCTAAAACAATCCATATAGCCTTTTCTCTTCTGTCCAGGTTTGCTTTCCAGTCTATAAGCCCATTCAACATACAGGTTGTATCCTCTGACACTTTGAGAGAGGGATGGGAGATTAAAACTACTGCCAGGACTGCCACTGGTGAACCTTCTTGGAGTCTAGAATTGTGCGGCAGGGAGTCAGGCAGCCGGCAGTGGCTTCAGCAAGAGATCCAAGTGCACCAGAGCCATGAACATCTTTCTGCAGCAGCCATGGTATCCAGAGGCAGAATTAGAACTCAGATTCCACAATACAGCAGACTCAGAGCTCTGTAGCTGAGCATTTCAGATATCGCAATCACAGCTGCAGCAGAAGTCAGGCAGTGTGAGCTGAGGCTTTACTTGACAAAAGAAGCAGATATGGTAAAGCCAGGGACCTACTATGTGGTGAGATCTTAGCAGTGATTTCAATTCTGTCTGGCTATCATATAGTTCAGAGAACTGGAAGATTCCATGTAAATAACATTCTAGAAAGAAGGCAAAAATCGTAGGGAACAGTGATCAGTTATGATTAAACAAAATGAGTTGTGTTGAAGGTGAAAAAGAATGCAATCTAACTACCTAAAGAAGCCAGAGACAAATATGAGGTAGCCCATGGGACACACTGCAGAGCACAGTGACAAGGTTCCAGGGTCCCACTGCCCTGCCCTGATTACATAGCACTTACTTCTAAAATGTTTATGGGGTTTTCGAACTATTAGGCCACACTTTCAGTAAACATTTTTATCAACAAAAGTGGACCTCATATATGGTTCTTCTTAGTCATTTTGCATGTTCCACTTATTACATGGTGTCAATTCCTCCTGCAGCCCTCTGGTGAACTCACTTCATAAACCTGCAATATAACCGGGATTGTCTGTCATGGCCTTCATTCTGTCAGTGAACTTCACAAATTCTTAAATAGTTGTCTTGCTTTGTATGCATTAGATATTTCTCATTTTGCTGGAAAGTTTCCTAAGTTTCTACAAATGGCTGGTATTACCTTATATCATCACTGCAAAGCCATGCAGCATAATTTCACTGTCCTAAACTTTTCTTGGTGTTTCATTTGTATAAACATTTTTCATTGCCCAATATATGGCTCTGAAGTTTATCTGTAATTCTCTACAATATTGACATTACTGTTGTGGTTTGTACCTAGTTGACCCCCCAAAGCCTCATGTAAATCTTGGGGCTCTCAAGCTCGTGGCTCCAGGGGTGGGGCTTGAGGGGTGAACAGTTAGCGCTGTCATACACACACTCCCCCACCCCGCCCCAGGCAGCGGTCTCTCGGAGGTATCCAGTGGATCATCCTTGACTGAAGCGCAGTATCTCGAAATCTTGTTATGTAATTCAGGCTGCTTTAAACTGTGAAACCTCAAGTAACTGTGAGCTAAATAAACCTTTCCTCCTCTAAGCTGGTGTGTTGGGTATTTGTCCCAGCAACCAGAGGACAGTAGCTAAGACAATTACCAAACGTCAAAGAAATAGAATTATATATTACATGAGCCATTTCAACTGGATTCTTTCACAAGCAATGTGTACTTGAAACTTTTCTAACTTGTGCCTTGGCATGGCTTAAAGGTACGTTCCTTTTAATCACTGAATACTGTTCCTTTGTATGCATATGCCACAGTGTGTTACTCTAGGTTAAATGGTACCTTTGTTCTTTCCATTTATTATTTTAGAAAGAGAGAGAGAAAAAGATAAACTTACCAATGAAACTCAGGTTGAAAACAGGTTATTAGGACAATTATTATAATTTTTTTTTCTATCAATGGTAGTACTGTTGTGAATATCTGTGTGATCGTTTTGGGTGGACATATGTTTTGAAGTTATTTGATAAGGTGTATGTGCTTTTGAAGCATTTGGTTTCAAAGTTCATAATTTTTAAATCTTTCAGACTGGAATTGCTGGAGATAGTTTTATATTCATCTTAATGAGAATCTGACAAAATTTCTTCCAAAGCAAAAGAACTAATTTGCACATTCACTGGTGAATGCTAAACATCACTTTTGCTCCACTCCTCACCAACAAGTTGGATGGTTGCACTTTTGGATTTCAGTGATTTTAGTTGGTGTTTAAGCTACTTTTCTCTCATTGCTGGGACAAATACCAGACACACAAGGTTAAGGGAGAAAAGGTTCATTTAGCTCACAGTTACTGGAGGTTTCATAATTTAAAGCAGCCTGAATTACATAGCAAGACCTCCAGACTACTCCACCGTGTCCAGCATGATTCGCTCCATACCTCAGAGAGACCGCTGCCTGGAAGATGGGGCACTCTGATAGCTTGTGCTGTCAATTTAATGGTCCCCGCGGCTCTTGGCCACGCCCCTCGAGCCCTGCCCCAGTCCTTTGGCCATGCCCCTCAACCCTCGCGCTTGACAGCTCCATGATTTACGTGATGCTTGGGAAGGGGACAGCTAGATACAAATCAACTAGATACAAATCATAACAGCCTGTAAATTGCCACATGTCAGCTTTAATTTTCTAACACAAGCACACCATACACATCTTCATTCCTTTATTTACAACCTGTAATTTTGGTTAAGAATTTTTTACTGACATTTTTTTCTATTTTACAAATTGATACGCTTTATATTTATTCAGATTTAGCTATGCTGCTCTACTTTTGTACAGAAGTTATGATAAGTGTATTTTGAAAGTATTTTCTCCCATTTTGTTGCCTGTGTTTTAGATATTTTAATGCTGTGTGACCAAATAAAAAGTTATTATTTTAGCACAGTCCAATTTAACTGTTTCTTTTTTTTATTTTAGGGAAGGGTCTCATTAGTGGATCAGACTTGTAGTGATCTGCCTGTTTGCACCCTCCCAAGAGCAATTTAGTTGTTTCCTAATAAGATATTTCTCTTTCTTTTATGGAGGGTATTTGTTATGTGTCCAAAAATTTATCACCAAGTTGCAGGCCCCTTATTGCTTTTATTTTCTTCTAGAAATTTTATAGATTTTCATTTTACATAGAGATCTGTGATCTGCCACTGAGGTACATTTTTGTGTTATACATGATGTCTGTGTCTATGTTCACTGATGTTATATAAGGGCTTCCAAATGTTCCAATGTCATTTGTTGAAAACACTAGCCTTTATTAAATTGCCTTATAATCTATGTTCTCCTCCATTAATGTGCATGTGCATTACTTAGCTGCATCCTATGGATTGTTGTGAATTTAGTGTAAGTTGAAGCGAGGTGGCATGAGTTCCCTAAGCCCATCTTTTTGCCTGTTGTGTGGAAAGTGTAAGTGCTTTTGTTTTTCATGTAACTTCTGCAGTTATTGGTTAATATTTACAAAAGAGCCCGTTAAACATCTGAGTTGCATTGAATGCATAGCTCACATTTAGAAAAATTAATATATTAAGATCATTCAAGCCAGGCGTGGTGGCACACACCTGTAATCCCAGCACTTGGGAGGCTGAGGCAGGAGGATTGGTGCGAGTTCGAGACCAGCCTGGGCTAAAAAAGTGAGCTGAAGATCAGCCTGAACTGCATAACGAGACCCTGTCTCAAAAAGACAAAAAAAAAAAAATAAAAAAAAAAAAAGAGAGAGATCATTCAGCCAAGCATGGTGGCACATGCCTGCAAGAATAGCACTCATGGGGAAGGGGTAGGGAGATCAGATCACCACGAATTTAAGGCAGTGTGAGCCATGTAGCAAGACCCTGTCTCAAAGAGCAAACTCAGGAAGCAAATAGACAAAGAAAACTCTCAGTCGGTTTGTCTAAGAGAACAAGCCACAGCTTTATTTCTTTTGTCTCTGATCTTCGATCATTCTTTTACTTCTTTAATGCCCAAACACTATGCCTAAGTTTACACATTTACTTATAGAAGCTTTGATTTTTGAAACTGTTCAGTATTTTAGATAACATTTTTCTATTCCAAATTCCACTGAATTGCTAATAAATACGAACAATTAAATTTTACACATTAAAATTGTACCTTAAAAAAAATTGTATCTTATGACCCAGCTGTGGCACTCAGTTAGTTCCAAAAATGTTTTTATAGAATTTGTTAAGTTTTTGGCAAGCAAAATATATTTAAAAAGTATTCTAGGTAGATTTTGAAACTAAAATACAAATAGTTGATATTTTCACATTTCAAAATAGTAATAATAGTACTAATAATTAGTAGCATAATAACAATAGAACATATAAATTTTTGTACCATTGTACATGCTTTATATATCACTTTATCATGTATTTTTCTCAGGGTCTCTCAAATTTTATTGTGAGATATGTTCCCTACTGGGATAGAAGGAACCAGTATACGTGCTGTCACTTGCAAGTCAAAATTAGTTGCAAGCACCAGTGAGATAGCTCAGCAGACTAAGCCTCTGCTTAGGCAAGCCCAGGGACCAAGATTCGAACTTGGTACCACATGTCACACTGGTCCCTTGCTTGGCTGTACTGAGCTGGCCACCAAGTGTGAGCATGGTGGTACACATCTGTCATCCTAGTGCTGGGGACACTGAAAACAAGAGGATCACTTTGAGTCTAAGCTGCATAACGAGACCCTGTAACAAATCCATAGATTTAAAAAAAATTATATTTGCCTAACCCTGGAAGAAATTATCTTTGTTAGCCTCCCATAAAAATTCACTTCTCAAACACGTTTCTTAAATAACTGTTAAGTTTTAGTAATACATATTCATTTTTATGCTTGTTTTCCAATCCTATTAAAATACATATTGTTTTCAGGCTGTCTCCAGCAAGGTGGTTTATCTCATATTCATGTAAACGTTTTGAACAATTTGTTTAGCCTGGTACTATAAAGGCATTTCAAATTTTGTGAACATAAATATTTTAAAATTTAATATGTTATGACACCTCTGTTCTTGACAGCTAAGCAGAAAATACTATCACAGTCACTTTTCTCATTTCTGAGACAAAGTATTCAGCACCTGAAGTTAAATGAGGAAGGGTCTATTTATCTTATGGTTTGTAGAGATTTCACTCCACAATCAGCTGGCTTCGAGGCAGGGTGGTGTGGCAGAGGGGCATCTCAGGGGAGAAAAGGAGAGGAGAAACCGTGAGGGCAGTGCTCACACCCTTACCCTTAGTGCCGTCAATGCTAGCATTGGGCCGGGAATCCATCCCACTGTCACACACTGTAGATCCAGCCACCTTGATAAACCCCATCTGTGAACGCATGAAGTGATAGAGGACATCTAGACATAAGCCCTGGCATCTACACATGCTTCCCTAAATGGAAAAGCATGAGCCATGATTACAAAAGTATTTATCAGCACCCAGGTTAGTTGATTGCTGTGAAGCTGAACCTATACAACATTTGGGAAATGCCATTTAAAGTAATAGATGGAATGGAAATTGTTAATTTCAAGAAAATTCAAGCTCAACAAGCACTTTTTCCAATATATTCTGGAAAACCATACTTCTATTTCACTTGCGCTTAAACTTTCTTCCTGAATGGATTTCAAGGTATACAGGAAATAGGGCTTTTAACTTCATAGTTACTAATATCATTTTTATTAAAAGTACGGACTCTACAAATATGAGTTATTTGGCTGTCAAGAAAGCTTCAAGAAAGTCACAGGCAGCCATTTGTACCTGGTGTGAGTCTCATTCCTCTATCCCAGATGGATGAGCCTTGCAGCTTTCTTCATCCACATATTGACTGCAACTAGATTTCTACTTGCAGCTCTTACTGCGCCTAGTCATGGAGAATTGCTCATCCTGCATCCCATGTGTTCTCTTCGTTCTCATTCTCCTTTCTTTCTATTCTATGAACCTAACTTAGAGCCATCACAGCATACAGGGGAGTCAGAGCACACCTGACACTGACGTGCCTGCTGGGAATGTTTTCAAATCCATCCTTTCTTCCAGAATTCCAAACTCTTGGTATTTAACTGTGTGAATTCTTTTGGGCTTGAAAGTTCTACTCAGCCATAGAGGTGCTCCTCAGGCATATATTTGAAACACTAATTCCACACAAAGTGAAGAAAATTGAGGCCAAAATAAGAAAAAATATATGATATGATTGTTTTCATTGTTTGCAAATCAAAGCATATAAAATAATTAGGATTAAGCTCTTAAATTATGTACTAATTGTAGAAAGAAATGGAACACACACTGTATAACAACTAACTACCACTTATTCGACTGAAGTTAAAGAGATAGAAAGGGGATTGTCCATGGCAAAAGTGTAACCAAGGGAAAAACTACACTGTCCTCAAAGAAGGGAAGATATACACATGTATATTTATCAAATAATATAGTGAAATTAGTTTCAGAGAGAAAACACACAAATTGAGTGTTAAGAGAACAGACTTTGGTAAAGTAAATCTAACTTTCAGTTTGAGCTCTGACATATATTAATTATGTAATATAAAATAGAAACACATATTTCTATCCTCAGTATTAATCAAATATAAATGCAATCTGCAGACATGTGTTCAGATTATATTTCGTTCTTTAAAAACAAAGTATAATTGACCCCCAAACATGTAGAAAATGTTGCCTCACATTTTCAGAATCCTGTCATGTTCCCCAGGCAGGATGGCAAGGGCAAGGATGGAGAGCAAAAGATTCCCAAGTTAAAAGATTCCAGTCTCCTTTGGAGGGACTATTCCTATTCACTCTGTCTTTACCATGTGTTTTCTCCAAATTCCATCTCCAAAGCAAGCCCTCAGTTGGACATTGGAGACTCAGGTCTTGAAATCTTTTTCTTGGTTTTCATCATTCTAGTGCATGCAGTAGATGTGCAGCTGTTGGCCACCTGTGCCAGGTGGGCTCAGCCTGTTCTCAGGCAGGCAGAGCCTGGACTCTCTAGGCTGGGATTCAAGTGGATGCTGTTGGCCCCACAGGATGTTGGGCAAGTGTATTAGTGGAGTACAGAGATTCACTTTGCTTTGGAGACCGTTCATCTTGTTTCAAACTATGTCTCTCTCTGTTATGGTTTATGTCTAGTTGTCCCCCCAAAGCCTCATGCAATCATGGGCAGGGACTTTTAAAGTTTGAGACTTGAATGACGACCCACTGGAATTATGTGTTTTACTACTGTTGAGACTATGGTCTGAGTACTGCTGAGACTATGAGTGTGGCTTGAGACGACAGGCTAAGGCAGAGATCCTGATGTATTTAAAAACAGAGAGACAGATTAGAGCTGTTGCTTTGTGCCCAGATTGGTTAGCTGCCTCTGTCACCATATTCTTGCTGTTCCGCTGCCATGAATAACATGATGCTCTCTGCCATGTGCCTCTCTGCCTTGGATCCAGCCAAGTATGAACACTCCAGTAACTATGGGCTAAATAAACCTTTTATTCCTTCATTTTGAGGGTCAGGTATTTGTCCCAGCAATGAGTAAAAAGTAACTAAAACAGTCTCAAACATCAAGAGGTGCCTGAGAGATCATTTGGAAAAGATTATCATTCCTTGTTGGTCTTTGGGCTTATTGGCATATGCAGATAGTGGACTGATCTGAGGCCTCCTGGGCACCACCCTTGGGCACACTCTGCAGTCACAGTGTGTCATCTGCCCTGACACACAGCTCTGGAATCTTTCCTTCTTCTGGTCTTGATGACAGCGATGTTTATCAAATGCTCTGTAAACTGCTTCCACAGGTGTGAACATGTGACACCTTCCACTTCTGAGAGCAAATTAGTATTTGTAAGTAGTGCAACCAGATGCACTGTTGCTTCAAAGTCATCATTTTGCAGCCATTCACACACTGGATGCCAAGAAGCACCTGCAACGTAGAATTCACAGTGTCCCAGTGATTCATCTCGTGTCATACCCTGGGTGGACTAGTTGCTTTCATTTCAGCAGGAAGGACATTAATCCAAATTAAATGAGAGTAATCACTAGGAAAAATGCCATAGGATTGACAGGCCACAACTTTGTATATACTTAGATTTCTAAACGTGTAAAAATGTGTAACTTCTTTTATCACATTGTATAGAGATTTATTAGAGTATCATTGATTGATAGAAAATACCAACTCCAAGTTAAGTCTAAGACGCTTGATACTCAGAAAAACAGTGATGTTAAGCTCAAGTACCTATGTTATAGAGCAATGGCATCACTAAGCTTTTCTTTTTGAGGGTTAAGAATATAAGTTTACAGACCGAAAATTGGAGAAAAAGAAGGGCTATAGGAATAGTCAATAGTTTGACACTAACCCTTCAAGGTCAGTGAGGACTCAAGACATAAAAGAAACTGTACTGTAATATCCTGTAACTCAATGGTGCCCCAAAATTTCTGCTCAAGAAGATTATGGGGCTACAGAGGAAAGGGATCAGCAATTTACAGTGTGCCTAAGGAGAGTCACCTAGAGGGAAAGCATTCCCTCAGGTTTTCATAGAGAGCAATCTAGTCAAGCAATGGCTGTGATTATCCAGATGGATAACACTGACAACAGTTCTACAAAGCACTGTACATGGTTTCAAGGTAATCCTGAGGGGATTTGACTGACCTCGGGAGATACAGAAGTTACATGTTCTGTTACACAGGTCTTTTTTTTTTTTTTTAATTTATTTTATTTATTTATTTTTTTCTTGTTTCAGAACCTTTGTTTGTTTATTCACTCATTTTTATGGCCAGCTCAGCCCGCCCCAAGGGCAGGGCTGGCGCAGCACGTGGGGCCGGGGATCGAACCGCGGTCCCTGCAGCCGCCCAAGCTTTCCCAAACAGGTGCTTTAGGCCACTGAGTCATCCCACCGGGCCCAACACAGGTCTTGCTTTAACTTGCCCTTAACCACCCAGAGAATAATTTAACCAGAAGGCATAAAATGGAAAGCTAGATTAGAATGCTGAGCTGTAAAAGGCTTAAATCAACAGCATCCAACATTGCTAGTGTTGCCAGTAACCCACTGTTACTATCGAATATTGGATTATGTATATAACTACTTTCTGTTAGTTCAATGAGAAAAAAAGTTTTGTACCAATAAGATTAGAAAATTTATAACATCTATACCCTGTGCTCTGTATAACTAATAGGAGGACAACAATATGCATTGTATCAAATACTGGAAATGTACTACTAATGTGTTTTGAAATTGTTACATTGTTATTTCTTATTAAAAGTAATAAAAATAAAAAAATAAAAAAGGAAAGTCCTGGAGCAGTGGGATGTTTCTCTCAGCATATCGACTATTTCACTCAATTCCCTTCTTGTCGCTGCTTCAGAGGAGTTAGATGAATTCTAGGTTGTGCTTGTCTACAGATATATATATATATATATATATATATATATATATATATATATATATATTTTGTCTTTGACTTTTGTCAAATCCATCTTGGTTTCTCAGCAGTTTAAACCTGATATGTCCTGAGCTAGTGCGTGCTGCTGATAGCTGCTGTTTGTCTGCTGGAGGCTTTCTGAGCTGTTTGGGGCATCTATTGCTGTACAATATGTACTTTAGGAAAGTTTCAGTCACTACTGATTGAACTGTTTTCCTTCTCTTTCTCTTTTTTTCGCTCTGTCTCCCTGTCTCTGTCTCTGTCTCATTCTCTTTCTCTGTCTCTCTGTCTCTGTCTCTCTGACCCTATCTCTCTCTCTTCTCTCTTCCTCTCCTCTCTCTCTTTCTCTTCTCTCCCTCTCTTCTTTCTCTCTCTTCCTCCCTCCCTTTCTCTTTCTTCTTTTCCTGATTACTCTATTAGGATTAACATACCTCCTCTGCAGCTGCTACCCCACAATTCCTGTTTATTCCATTGTTTGTCTTTTTGATAAGCTTTATAGTTTTCTAGAGAGATAGAGTCAAACTCAAATATCCTTTAGCTGATTCCAGTCTACTAATGAAGCTTACCAAAGACATTCTTCATTTCTACAACTTTAGCCTCCTGAAATGCTTGTTGTTTTCTTAGCATTCCTATCTCTCTACTTACAAAATATGAAAAAAACTATAATAAATGTTTAAATTCTCAAGTTTAATTCTATAGTTAAACATACTCCATCACAAATCCCTCTCATAATATCTTCTCCCCCTCTGAAAACTCTTATAGAAGCTTTTACCCTTCATGATCCTTTTTACTTTGAGAAAGAGCTGGAACCACCTGGTACCAGAGCTGGTAAATAAGTTGAGTGAGAGTACCCCATGATGCTGTTAGTTGACAATAATTGTTGGAAATATTCTGGAGAAATTTTTGTTGTGTTGTAAAGCAACAAAAGACACTCACTAAAGAGGGCTTGCAATATTGCTTTGGAAAGTGGCATGAATGATGGATAGCAAGTTTGATGCTGAGCAGGATTAATGGCAAGTGTCATTTGCTGTAAAATTTTTAATTTTTAATGTAAATACTTATTTTGGTTTTATTAAATCTCATTAATTGTATTCATGCATTCTTGGGTGTTGTCTATCCTTCCATTACAGTCCTTAGTGCTTTTACTGTGGTCGTTTGAGACACAAAGTTTTGATAATTCCAAAATGACATATGAGTCTGGTTTTGACACTTGCTCTGTCTCTTCAAACTCTTTTCCTTCCACTTAATATACCTTTACTTTCTTCTTGAAAGCTCAGTGCATGCAGTGGGTCAAAAGAGCCCTGTTTAGTGCATCTTTGATGATATACTGAGGAATGTGGGAAAGAGTCAATCTTCTGTTGAACCTTGACTATTATACTTACCAATGCCTCCTCTCTCCTCTCTCTCCCTCTCTCCTTCCCTCTTTCCCTCCCTCCATCCATCCTGAAGTAAGGCAGGATACCTCAAGGGGCTGGAGATTTAGATTATTTTCCTTCTGTATATTACAAGGCTAGAGCATAGTGAATTTGGGAATTGCTAACCTACCTGATTGCATTGGGTTCTGACAACACTCCAGGCTAATAACAGCCAGTGAGATAGTTTATCTTTAATACTGTCGTGTTAAGAACAGAATGCTCTGCAGTATTTCAAAATGTTTACTTCCCGTATCCATTTTCTAAGCAGCATTTTATGTCATCATTATTGTGAGAATTTAGTAAAGAATAGGAGTTAAAGTCACAAGCAAGTCCCAGCCCCAGCCCAGAGACAGTCATACTAAGCCTTTAGCAATTTGCTAAATGTTCTTAAATTTTCTCTATGTTAGTGTTACCTTAAAAAGTCACACACTACCTTCAGCTCTTACAAGTCTGACCACTGTTTTCAAGATGCCCAGCTGTTTCCTTCTAGAGAGAGTGTTTGCATCAGATGTTGCTGTGCTTTCAATTGAAGTGTTTAGGGCAGTCTGTATTACATCATTCCTAGGTTCTCTTTATAAGAACTGTGGGGTACTGACCACATGACAAAGGAGGTGGCCCAGGGAAGCCCCGAGTGGCACCTCCATGCTATCTTGGGCTGGAAGCTGCATGGCATTTTCAGAATCAATGTGGAGAGACCAGGCCTCAGGTGCTTGATGGGGAGCAGGGTCGGATGTTATGACAAAGAGAGAAAACAAGTGAGTGTGTGACAGAGTCCTGAAAGCTGAGCAAGCCCAGAATGTTGAGGAATCGGGGTCTGTGAGGAGACAGGATGCTGATAAATTCAATGTCTACCCTGTACCTCCTATTAGCTCCCAAGACAGAATGATTTTGATATTCGCAAAGTCTCTTTATACAAATGCATATTTTCTCAAAAATGGTTGAATTTAGTTTTTACCCATTTTGAATGGCAGAAAAACCTCCTACTGAGTTACTTGTTTTTGAAATGAATTCCTGTCATCATGTTGGGTTGTATGGAAAAGCCTAAGTTTTCCAGTGTTCTCAGGGATCTAGCAAGGAACTCAGATGTGAAGATTCTGGGATAAAAACCAGATTTGCTGCCTCACCTTCACGGGGATTGTGCCACTCTGACAACTGGGAGTGCTGGCGCATGAGGCACGGCTGGTAGAGGGCTCCGCAGTGTGTTCCCAGAGTGAATGATATTTAGAATAAGAAAATTATATTCAAGCATCATATGCCAGCTATGCTATTTCTGTGCTAGTTAAAAAATACAGAGACAAAATAATATAAACTCAACAAAGGAATAAAAAAGGCACAAAAGTGGTCTCTTCTTCTGTCTTCATAATATGAATAGAGAGCTTGTATTTGCCTTATTTTCCATGTATCTATAATAAATGAAGTATGAATTCAAAGCTGAATATAATAGTAGCTTTTTTGGGGGGGGGGCTAGGTATAAACATTAAGTGCAAATGCCTTGTCAATAATTCAGCTCCACATCAAAGGTTTTCACAGACATTTCAACACGGCCCCCAGGAGAGGGGATCCCTGCAGCACTGTCTTCCTCTGTCCTGGCTCTGGGTACATGCAAGGTGTCCAAAACATGTGTTCAGTCTAAAATAAACTGGGAGTAAATTAAGATAGAGAGGTGACAGCCTTTTGATAATTCAGTTAACGAGAGTAAATCAAGCTGTTTCTTACAGATGTGTATGGCAGTGCTGCCACACAGAAGGGGAAACAAAGTCCACGAAGAGCCAATCTGGCAAGTCAAAGCATACTTGGCTATCCAAAGTCCTTAGTGCCCTTCCCTCTCCAAGCTCTAGGTGCTGCGTTTGAACAATTTAAATCATGGAATATTCAGAGATAGTACTGAAATCGCTGGGAACAGAAAGTGAGACAAAGTAATCATACTTTTCAAAAAATTGGGGAGAGCAAGCTATAGCAACATTTTAAAGTTAATCTCACACTGAGCACTTCAGCCTAGGGTGAAAACTGTATGAAAGTGTGCACAGCTCAGTAAACCACTCTCAAGATAGCAGTGACTTTATGTAACTACTTTATTCAAAGGAAAGAGCAGTGTCAGCAATGCCATGAGCCAGGCGCCCTTCAGGGTCACAGTCCTTGACTCCCCAAGGTGCCCTTCTCCTGCCCTTCACACAGGTTTCTCCCGTGCTTTGTCCTGCAGGCTCACCAGCATATGAATAGGATTAAAACTTCACGGTTTTTTATCCTCTTGAGATTGATACAGAATGAGTCAGACTGCATTCATACGCACATATTTTTGAATCAGTAATAACACCTAAAAATATCACTATGCTCTCTGGTTATTTTTTTATTAAAAACACAATATACAACTTAAATAATCACAAGCTTAGTGATAGAGTATTTTCTAATACATGCAGATCTTTGTTTTAGTTATTAGCATAAGATAGCAGATCAATGTACACATATATGGAAATTAATATATGTGACTATATAAATAGACAGATATTTATACATATATAGATTACATTTATTAACTTAAGATTTTTTAGGTATTTAGTACAGGGTCTCACTATGCAGCTTGGAGTCCTAGTGATGGTCCTATTTTCAGCCTTCCCGGCACTGGGATTACAGGCGTGCACCACCATGCCTGGCCTCAGCAACCAGCTCACTGTGCTCGGGGGCAGGGCCAGAGCAGCATATATTTGCAGAGATTGAACCTTGGCCCATATATTCGTCTGAGCAGGTGCTTAGTGTTCTGAGCTATCTCTTCCACCCTAACCGAAGATGTTTGAAAATAGCAATTCCCTGTGTCCACATAATGAAAGGGTCTACCTAAGACATCAAGATCATTTGAGTCAATAAATGACTAATTCCTGTTAGAGAAAGGAGTACACAAAATAAATATGGGGTGATTGTATGCCTTAAAATTGGAATGTGATCAGATGGTATGAAAAGGGAAGGGGAGTGTATTCTTTGAGTTGAGAAGGGCTGATATCGTAAGTGGATTTACAAAGTCACAAATGACAGAAGCACGTGTGAATGCAGGCACGGATGTGAGGCCGGCTCCACACTGAATTTAGATTTCATTATATTGAGCTTGTCCTGATTGGAAAGCTATGAAGATTCAGTTGATTGACATGAATTCCATGAAAGCCTGAGTTCATGTTGAATATTCATCAACCAGAGTCATTAGAACCAGACCAGAAGGGTTTCAGATTTAGACTTGTTAGGTTTTTGGAATGTGCACATATGTAATGAGATCCTGAAAAGTATTGGGCATAGACTTGAAATCTAGGTGCAAAATGAATTTAAGTTTTCTGTTTACTTTATGCATACATTTTTGGTTGTGATTGAAACCCATCTTATAAGGTAGGGTAGGGAGTTTTGCACTCATGGCATTTGAAGTGATCAAGAAGCACTTTAGATTTTAACTTGTCAAAAAGTGATGCTCAAAGTTTAGAAGAAAAGAAAATATCTTTCCAAAGATACAAAATTTCAACATAAAGCTTATGCTCTTTTGACAATTAGTTACCTTGTATTCCCAACAAAATTAAACCTTTGTTCACCATGATACATTCCTTTCCTGGTGAAACTTTTCAATAGTTCTGCATCAGCAGTAAGGTATAATTACCTCAATTTTCTGTTACTTCTACCTCTCTTAGCTCATCTGTTTCCAGTGTTTTGCTTTACTAGCCATCAACATGAAAGCGTTTTTACTGGTTGCCAGAGAATGCTGTGCTATTTCCCTTTCTGAAGGCTTTGCTGGGAATAATAGCTGCTGCCTTTCGCCCTCGCCTTTTGCCGCCCTTAGCTAACTTCCACTGCCCCTGTTGTAGGCAAGGGTCCTATCCGCAGGAGACTGCCCGGTACTTCTACTCAAGGCTGTGGGACATCAGAGATGGCGTTTGGGCCCCCTGGATGGACAAATGCCTGCAATAGAGCAAGATCTAACAAATACTTATTTATTACACTTTGTAGGCAACAGTGCATTCTTTTTATTTTTTAAGTATTTTCAGAACAAGAAGGCTTTTATGTTTTCAATCACATTTGTTTCGCTCTAAGACATATTTATTTAAAATGCTTATATATGAATATCTGAAATTATACATGGATGCCATGCATTTATATATTTAAATCTAGCTACATTTTTATTTGGTGATTGTGTATAGAAATATCCAGGGCTCCTGATTAAGACAGAAAAATATTATTTATAGGAAAAGAAATACACATGAATATCTATATTAGAATTAAGCTGACATATACTTTATATGTGATATAATAGTGTTTTAGATGTGAGTCTTTAGCTAGAAAAGTGCATCTATATGCAGTCATTTAGACAATTGACAGAAAACTTCTTATGTGTGTGTGTGTATGTGTGTCTGTGTGTGTGTGTGTGTCTGTGTGTGTAGCACAAATGAAAAATTAAAAATCTGTTTGGAAGTGGAGCAAATCCATCCACTTTTGGGGCGCCTATAGACATACTTTGTGAAGCTTTTTCCTTTGCTTACAATTTCATACCTTTCAGAGCCCAGCAGGAAATCTTAGTTGAATTGCTGTTTTTCTTTTTTTCCAGTAGAATTTATTATAATTACTTTTTTTTGAAATTTGTTTTGACTCCTATTGTGCCAAAATATTAGCTATGCATATCAATCAAATTGTTATTATATCAGAGTATAACATTTTAAAGTAATTGATTAGGCAATGAAAATAAAAATAGACATTAATTATGTTGAGGAAAGGCTTACTTTCTCTTTAACTTGAGCTGTTTTACTTCTCTGGAGGATTTGAAATTGCTGAGGATAATATGATGGTACAAGGGCAGCATAAGAGGAGCTCACATTAGTGGACAGAACAAGGCACCGAACTGCATTTATATTGGAGTGTTTTTCTGACAGAGTGAAATACAATCAACAATATACTAGCTGCTAAGATATGACCAGATACATTGTATTCTTCAAGTGAAATATATACTATACGTATATGCTATACTTTGATATTATCATCACCAGTGTTTTATTGTAGTTTCAAGACAAAATGTTTTATAACAACTACTTGAATGTAATCAAATGAGGTTTGTTGAAATAATACATGTTTTAAGAGCTATAGCTCGTGTCATATTGTTTTCTACATAACACATGTGATATTGTTCTAGTGACACACACACAATTTTGCTTGACTGTTTTGTTATAACATTTCTATTTGCAGTACACATGACTGCATAAAAATGATTTGTCATGAAAGGTTTTATTTATTTATTTATCTATTGTCTTTTTGAGACAGGGTCTTGCTATGCAGTTCAGGCTGGCCTTGAGCTCACTTTTGTAGCCCAGGCTGGTCTCGAACTCACACCAATCACAGTTTTATTATTCTCTGTTTAACTTTTAGCTATCATAAAAGTGAAATTAACTTCTACAGCTAAATTTTATGCTTAAAAATTAGAAAGGAAACAAAACTTTGTTTCTTCTATGAAGGGTTTTCTGTGGAAATCAGTTAGATGAAAACGCAATATAGTTAAGGAGCTTGGAACATTCCTGGACCTATGTTTTCCCAGTGAATAAGGTGGATGAAGGCTGTCATCGAGCGTCTCCACTACGGTATTATCTCCGCAACTGAACTCTACACAGGCTTGCATTCTGCTAATCCAAAGCACAGTGCTCAGGACCCTCATGAGACCTGATGAGAAACTCATTTTCCATGCTCCCAGGTATTTCTGAGGATGCTCTAGAGATAGCCACACATGAAGGCACACACTTCCTAACACCATGACCATGCACAAGGTGTAGAGACTGAGCAGCTTCTTGGATTCTTCAGCTTGCCTTGCTGTGGCCATTTCTAGAATTTCCCGGATGAAATTCTACCATCTTGAGGGCTGGGCATGATGGTACACACCTGTAATCCCAGTACTTGGGAGGGTGAGGCATGAGTATCAGTGTGAGTTAAAGAACAGCTTGGGCTACAGAAGTGATCTTAAGTCCATCCTGAATTACATAGTGATTTACATAATGTCTCAAAAAGACAATCAATCAATCAATCAATCAATCAATAAAATAAATCCTACCATATTATTTCCAAACTTGCATGGAAATTTCTTGTATAACTTCCACAGCGTCAGCTGAAATAATGTCGCACCTTGCTCACAAAGATCCAGTGATAACAGAAAGAAAGTAAAACCACTTCAGTAGCTTGCAAATGCATTTGGATGCTCTCATTACCCACAGGCTCAGGTAAGACGCAAATTATGTGTCCAATTATAGAGAAACTGCAATTAAACTTTCAACCAATAAAGCAATAAAATATTTTCTATGTCTTGGCTACTGAAGACATAAGAAGAAGAAGGCATAAGAAAAAATCTTGTCTTCAGACAGCATATGTTCTAGTGCAAAAAACAGATAAATATGATAGAAATAACATGTTACAAAGCAATTAGTAAGATAACATGCAATTAGTATGGTCATCCTTAGGTATCCAAGGAAAATGTTTCAAGGCTTCTTGAGGGCATTGATATCATGGGGATGCTGAAGTCTTTTATATAAAATGATAAGCAGTTTGGGTACATCTTCTGACTATCACCCATTATACCTTCTCTTTGGAAAATTGACTTTTAAACTTGAAGAACTGTGCTATTTAAATATTTGTGATATTAAATAGAGTAAAGAATAATGACAAACCATGTTCTCTGTACATGGTCAGTGCAGACCCAACCATCATAAACCTAACTTCACAGAGATCAAGTGAAGTAAGCACTGGTCGTCCAGCAAGTGCCAGGGAGAGCTGGAAGCCAGCAGGTTGGAGGGCTGGCTGGCGCAGGTACACGTCACTGTACCACGTGGCCTCAGCACAGAGGTTGGCAGCAAACTCATGCCTTGCTGCCTTAGATTTTGAGTATTGTTTGGACTCCACACAAATTTTTTGTTTTGTTTTGTTTGTTTGTTTGTTTAATCTAACATTGAAACACCAAAATATTTCTGTAGACATATTTGGCCAAGTGCATTCCAAGTAGCTGTAGAAAGTAGCAGGGATACTGAGATATCAACTCAGACCATTGCCTAACCCATTATGAAAACAGTGGGAAAGCGCAGAGTATAAGCTTTGCCGTTGTAACGATTTTATGTCAAAAGTTCAATAGTCTTAAGTACATTCCAAACTACTGTGTACACAACGTCATTATTAGCTCTGTATTGTTCTGCTTTTAATTTTACTGAGCTGAGAGCCAGTGCTTACGAAAAATTACCTCTCCTGTCCCTCTGTCTCTGTGCTATTGCATCCAGGACTTGCCGTTCTGTCCCTATGCACCGCACTGGAATCATTCTGTAATTTGGTGGCTGTGGAGCTCTTTAGGAACATAATGTGTTCCAGTTTTATCTTAGAGAAGAACGGGCTTAAATTTTCTTTTTTAATGGTGGACAAAGTCCTATTGTCCATGCTTCTGTTTGTACACATTTGCAGTTCATGGTGACTGCTGTCCTCGTAAGCAGCCGGCACCTGCGCGAATATATCTTCATTCTTTTTATTATCTGTTTCTCTTCCCATTTCTCCACACTTCCATCTCCTTGTTCCCTTTCCTTTTGCAAAAGGCCAATATTGCATTTTCAATTTTCTTCTATTTCATTCTATGTTTTTGTTTGGATTCCTTCTAAAGATAAACGATGTGATATTTAACATTGAGTATCTTATTCATTACATTTAACAGTATGATTTTGAAGTTCATCTATTTTCCCATAAAGAACACAATTTTGTTCTTCTTTATGGGAGATTAGCAGTCCACTGTGTACAAATGCCATCTTTGCTTTATCCATCAATGCACGTGGATGGACACAGGCTGTTTCCCTTCCATTCACTGTTAAAATTTCACTCAGTGTTCCATGAATATTTCGGTCCCATTTTGATTATCCATTTATCCTCTGATTTTTTTTTTTGAAATGTTTTAAATTGTACTGAGATTTCCGATACAAGCCAAATCACTTGTGTTTTGCTGCTCAAGGATTCTATATTCTTTGCTTTCCACTATTTTAGATATGTGCTTCCCCTTGGTTTATCCGACTTGAAATTCATCACAATTCATGTTCTTTATTTCTGTGGATTTCCATCAGTTTTTACAGATCCATGCCATTATTTCTCCCCAAAGGCCTTCGTCCTTTCTTTCTCTGCCCCCGCGTGGGACTCTTTCTATGGTACATCAGTTTTCCCAGAGTGCCCTGCAAGACCTTGGAGTCTGCGCGCTTCCTCGCGTACTGTTGCTGTTTCTCAGGCATGCTAATGTCCACAGCCTCTTCAAACTTAGTAATTCCCTCTTTACCTCCTTACTTCTGCAATTGAACTTTTAAAATATTAAAAGCAGTTTTGGTATTTTGATTTTAGAATGTGTTTGGTATCTTTAAGTAATGTTTATTGTTATATCTTTAAGTATATTTTATCAATTACTTATGCTTTTTGTTTTTGAATATAGTTAAGACAATTGTCTTAAAATCTTTTCTAGCAAAACCAAAGCTGCCTTTCCCCACCCTGCAGGGGACGCTTCAGTGGATTCCCTGCTTTATGTCACCGAATGAGCTGTGCTTCCCTGTGGCTTTTTATGCTTGCTGACTTCTGGCTAAAATTCTGTGCTTTGGTGTGTTTTGTTCTTGCACTAGAAAACCCCACAAGCGGAGCGCTTTACATTGAGCAGAAATACGTTGTCTCCTACCCCTAGGGACTGGAAAGCATGTCATCTGTCCGGGCCCTCTTCCTCCATCATCTCCTGAGGGGCAGCACGAGGCGGTGTGTGTGTGCTACTGCAGCAGTGCTCCACATGGTACCATTCCGAAGGCAGCGAAGACACTCCCAGAGGGGAACCCTAGCGGTGCAGTTACCTCTTAAACGCATTGCCCAACTCTGTTACATGGGCAGTGGCAACTCCACCTGACTGAAAGGTAGCAATTTGCACCGCAGCACAGGGGAAGCAGGGCATGCCAGCCCTCCTGAGTTGGAAACTGGCTCTGTAAAGAAGTCACTTCTGCTCAACTCGGCATGGATGTCTCCCTGCTTGGGTCATTTCAGAGCACGTGTCTTCTCTGCATGTCTGAGTATCTCACTGATGTTTTCTATGCTTGCTGTTGAATCATTTTATTTCTAATTGCTGCAATGCACAAATGCTCTCTCTCTTTTTTTAAACCTTTATTTTCGTAGGTGCTTCACCTCTTGTCCTGCCTCTTTCTGCAACTTTGACTAAGGGCAGTGAACTCTGCTGCATTCCTCCCTCTGGACTGCTTTTTCTGGGTGGCTGCAGCATTGTGCACTTGTGAGGTTTTAATCATGTAGGCCCACTGATTTCGTTGGGCTTGGCTTTTGAAACTCAGAGTTAGAAGCCACAGGGATAAATTATCCAGGCTGCCTCCATGTAGAGCAGAATGCTGCGAGCTGGATCTTAGTTTGCTGTGCTTCACGGATGTGGACTGGGGAAAGGTTTCTTGTTTCCCACAAACTGATACGCCCTGACAAAGAGGAGATGGCGTCCACTGAGTGAGAACACAGCAGAAATTCCCTTCATATTTAACATGACTTTATTCTTTACTGGCATTTGGTAGGATGTTGTAGATTATTCAGTAATTGCTAGAACTCTACTAACATTATTGTTAGCAGGCTTTTGAGTGTGTCCACAGTGTTTCAGTAGGACAAATGAGAATAATGGAAAGGATCCAGATTTGCCTTCAGTAAACTGGCTCGAGCAACAGAAAAGATTAGTTTCATTGATTCTAAGGAAATTTAGAGATATAGAATATCTAACATTGATTTAGAGAAGATATTTGCTGTATGTGGACAATGGGTAATAGTCCACAATGTGGATCCTTTTGGAAATATTCATATTTAAAGATCAACTTCCTTTAAATTCGTAAAAGAAAAAAGGTTTTGTCCTTGTATCAAATCTAATGTTAGTAGCCAGGCATGGTGGTACATGCCTGTAATCCCAGCACTTGGGAGTCTGAGGCAGGCGGATTGGTGCAAGTTGGAGACCAGCCTTGGCTACAAAAGTGAGCTCAAGGCCAGCCTGAACTGCATTATGAGACCCTGTCTCAAAAAGACAAAAAAATGTGCGACCATTTTTCACCTGACGTTCAAATTTAAGCATCCGCTTATATTTAGAAATAGCTTTCTCCTCTACGTAAAAACTTCATTGATAAGTCTTAAGCTCTTATTCTGACCTAATATGAAAATGGCAGCAAAAAATTACATTCAGAAGTTAGTAGTTTTGGAAATGCTGGTTTACGTAGGTTGCTAAAATTTTAACCTGGGTTGGAACGTGCCAAAGCCTTTTGAGCTATTTGTCAGTGTTCATGTAAGCTTTGTTACTTTCCCCAGCCATTGTCATCTCATTATTTCCCAGGAGTCACTGCTCAGATGACAATAAACAGACATGCAAAGAGCCTGTGAAATGCAATATCCACTAGGTAGATCCAACAGAGGAAAAGAAGTCTCCACCCCTAAAGCAACACTTACCTGTGACAAGCAAGACATGCAAAATCACACACTTTATCAAACCACATTGGATTTATCAGCCAAACACATTCAGAAATACTTCACCTCTTTTACCCCAAACAGTAAGCAGTTATGCACTGGATTGACATTTTTATTACCAAAAGCAAACAAAAATCCATTTCTAGCATGGATCAAACTTAGATGAAGGGCAACTCCACAAACATTTAGATTTAGTGTTTATTGCTTGTAAGAAAAAAACTGCTTATATTGCTATATACTATGTGTTGCTGTCACTATCATCTACCAGCCTACATTAAATTAATTTTCAAGTTCTCATTTTAAGTCAATCATAATTAGCAATATGATTTAGAAAATTATGAACACAATTTTTTTTTTTTTTTTTTTTTTTTTTTTTTTTTGTAAAAAAGAGTTACTCACTTCAGTGAAATGATAGAACACAATTGAGTTTATATATGTTTTTAAATGAAAGTTCTGGGCTGGGTAGACAACTCAGAGGCCTAAGTCCCTGCCTGTCAAGCACAAAGTCCTGAGTTTGAACCTCAATATTATTAACAAAAGACATAAAGAAAATTCTAGTTATATTAAGCTTATTTGCAGTGATAAAACAAAAATTAACAGACACGCTTTGGTATTTAGTGTAGAAGAGAATTGTGTGACCTTAGAAAATTTAACTATGGAGAGGAGATATTTCTAAGCTTTTGGTTTCAAGCAAGACTGGAAATGTGGCCAAAAATACTGTCACAAGCTCCTACAGAGCTGGCTGGGCTTTAGCCCCAAGAAGACATGTTTACATGGAAGAGTTTACGGCCAGAGAGTTCAATGCTAGAGAAAGTTCTAGGGAATGAAGAAACTGTTGTTTCCTCATCAGATAAACAGAACTTGGCTTGAGAAAGAGGAGAAGCCACAACTATAACAAGTTGGATAGTCACAGTGCAAGGAGGGGAAGACACATGACAAATGAGGTCCTATGGGATAGAGAGAAAGAGGAATGCAGTGCCCACGTCTACGAAAACAGGGTGAACATCTGAACCGGAAGCTTAGTGGTTGGTGCCTGCTTTCTAAGGAGGGAAGAGTGGTTGAGGAGTGTGAGAAAAGGGAGTGAGGGTTATGCAGTTTCCAAGAAGATTAGGGCTTTAATGCTGAGAAATGCCTTGATCTACAAATGCACATCTCAAGTCCACCATGACACTTTCTTCAGGCCTCTGCATTTCAACCTTTTTCCTTCTAGAATTATTTGGAGTATTTTTTCTTTGCTATTAAAGTATAAAATACTTTGTAAAGCAATTTCTTACAAGCTCCTGACAAAATAAATATTTGAATTTGGCAACATTATTGTTGTACAGAAAGTAAGTGAATTAAAACTGCTATAAGCAATATTTTTTCACTATATATGTTTAAATGCTTAGATTTAATCTCCAAACGCAGTGAAGTTAAGTCATTCAGTTTAGTTGAGGTTTGGTGAATGGTGTTCTGTTTTTCATTTAGAGAATTTTGCCATTGGTTTAAAAAATTATTTGTGCTATTTTTAGTGCTTTGTAGGGAGAAAATGGTAAAACAATTTGGTAGGATAAGTTTTAACCACCTCTAAATAGCTTACAGAATTGCCTTACATATCAAAGTTTGAAATAAACTCACAAACATGGACTAAGCAAAAATAACTGAGAGGTCCATACATACTGAGAATCTCACAGAGGCAAAATGAGATATTTTAGTGTTGTTCACTGTGGCTTTATAGAATATACAGGTGTACCGAGGCACTTATCAGTCCACTCCATTTTTCAGTTTTTGATGTTTTCTATTTTCTATAGTAGGTTGATATTGCAATAATTTTGTATGATTTTATGTCATGGTGCTCGGACATTTTGTATAAATGTTTGGTAAATCAAAAAAATAAAGACCTAATGCTAATTATAAAATTAGCACAATTCCCAGTGTGCATAATATAATACTCTTTAGAAAATGCTTTCCTTTTTTTTTTTTAATTTTTTATTGTTTAAATTTAACAATGGTTATATTACATATTTTCATCATCAGATCAGTTTAGATTAATACATATAGATATATAAGATTGATCAAACAATTAAACATTAACCTTTCTAAATCCACATTACTTTTTTTTTTT
>PVJA010015226.1:0-45832 GCA_004027025.1 Myocastor coypus | reverse complement strand
GGAAACCCCAGAAGTTTGGAAAAGCCAAGAATGTGGATCGTGCTAAGAGGGACCAAAGCCAGCCTAAGAGAGAAGCCATGGGAATTATCACCAAGAGTGCTGTAGGAGCAGAGTTGTATGATGCTCACAACTCAGTGCAGACTGCTTTGGATTCCCCAGTTGGAAGTACGGGATTTAATGTTTACCCTGCTGGATTTTGAACATGTGTTGGTCCCAGTGTTTTGTATTATCCTGTTGTTTGCAACTTTTGGAATTGTAATGTTTATCTCATGCCTTTGAATGTTGGATATGTTTGACTCTTCTATTGTACAGGGACTCACAGATGAAAATTTGCCTTGGATCTTTGAGGAAACTTGGGATTTGGACTTTTCAGCAATGCTGAAACTATTGGGACTTTGGCAACTCTTCCAGATGGACTAAAATGTCTTTTGTAAAAAGGGATATGTATGAGACTTTGGGGGTCCAGGGGCGGAATGTTATGGTTTATGTCTAGTTGTCCCCCCAAAGCCTCATGGAGTCATTGGGTGGGGACTTCTAGAGTTTGAGGCTTGATCCATGATCCCTGGGATTATGGGTTTTAGTACTGATGGGATTATGGGTGGAAGTACTTCTGGGATTATAGGTGTAGCCTAGGGCGGGAGCTAAAGTGGAGAGCCTGAATGTAATATAAAGAGAGACAGAGAGACAGACTGGAGCTCTAGCTGTTGCTGTTGCTCTGCTGCCATGTTGGTTGGCTACCTCTGCCACCGTTTTGCTGCTGTTCTGCCTCCATGAACTGGATGCTCTCCACCCTGCTCCACTCAGCCTTGGGCTAGCTGACTATGGACTGAAACCTCTATGAACTGTGAGCTAAATAAACCTTTCCTTCCTTCATTTTGAGTGTCGGGTATTTGTCCCAGCAACGAGCAAAAAGTAACTAAGACAATGATGTATAAATTCTTTTTGATAGTTTAAAATCTGGTACACTACTCTATGTAAGGATTTGGGAGATGTGCCATCTTGACTAGATTGATGGATCTTTAAGTCATCCCTCAACAGATGCATGGATCAAGAATATGTGGCCTCGGTACACCACAGAATATGATTCAACTGTAAGGAACAACAAAACATTGGCATTTGAGGCAACACAGAGGAGCCTGGAAGACATTATGTTAAGTGAAATAGCTCAGGTTCAAGGTGACAGATATTGCTCATTCTCATGTAACTGTGGACATTTTAAAAAGATTTCTTCATGAAAGCAGAGTAGAACAGGGGTTACTAGAACACTGGAAAGGTGAGCAGAAGGAAGGATCACAAGAACAAGGTTGATAGATACGGGGTTGCAATTGAACAGGAAAATGTAATTTCTGATTTTATAGTACAGTGGGATACCTGTAGTGGACAACAATCCATTATATATTTTGAAATAATAAAGAGGGTTTTAATGTTCTCAAGACAAAGAAATATGGTTATTGCTATGCCTGTTACCTTGGTCTGATCATTACATGTTGTATACATGTTCTCATGTATTGATTTCTTTTTTGATACTGGGAATTAAACTCACCACCTCACACTTGCCAGGCAGGTGCTGTGCCATGGAGCTATATCTCAAGCGGTATACATGTAATGAAACATCACATTTTACATCATAAATGTACATAATTATTATATGGCAATCATAATTTTAGTAACATAAGATAAAGTTAAAATCAATGCCAGTTGGCACACACCTGTAATCCCAGCACTTGGGAGGTTGAGGCAGGAGGATCAGTGTGAGTTCAAGACCAGCCTGGGCTACAAAAGTGAGCTCAAGGCCAGCCTGAACTGCATAGCAAGACCCTGTCCCAAAAAGACAATAATAATAATAATAATAATAATAATAATAATAATAAATAATAATAATAATGCCAGATGGATTTTAGATTACATAGAAAAATAAAAACAATACATCTAGCAGATAATATAGGAGAATAGATTTGTAAATTCTATGTCAGAAAAGATTTATTTGACAAAATATTCAAAAGCATTTGTCATTAAAAAAATTGATGAATTCTATTAATTAAAATGTATATATAGGGCCCAGCAGCATGGCTCAGTGGTCTAAAGCGCCTGCTTGGGAAAGCTTGAGTGGTTTCAGGGACTGCAGATCGATCCCTGGCACCACATGCTGAGCCAGCCCTGTCCTCAGGGGGCCGGGCTGAGCCAGTCATAAAAATGAGTGAATAAACAAACAAAGGTTCTGAAACAAGAAAAATAAATAAATAAATAAATAAATAAATAAATAAATAAATATATAAGAGAGGGAAAAATCAAGCCCCAAAATGAAACATTTTGCCACAAATGGTTTTCTATGTGTCATGTAGGTGTACAAACCCAGAATATGCAAAGAATTCTAACAAACCTACAAGTCAAAAAGAAAAATATATACAACAATGTAAAATGGGGAGAAGATTTGAACACAGCCTCGAAAAGAGAAACTCTTACAAATGTGAGCATGAAATAGTTCTCAATTTCTTATGACTAGTCACCAAGGAAATATACATCAAAACCACCCTGGAGTGGGTGGCTTCACTGTATACTCACTAAGGCATCAGACCAATGGAACAAGGATTTAGAACATGAAAAACTCTGATACACTGTTGGTGAAAATATGAATTGTTTGCCAAGCATGTGGTACATGCTTATAATTCCAGCACTCAGGAGGCTGAGGCAGGAGGATCACTGTGAGTTTCAAGACCAGCTTGGGCTACAAAGTGAGCTCAAGGCCAGCCTGAACTGCATAGTGACACCCTGTCTCAAAAAGAGTAAAAAAGGAGGCTGGAAGGATGGTTCAGTGGTCTAAAGTTCCTGCTTAGGAAAGCTTAGACAGCTGCAGGGACCAAGGTTCAATCCCGGCACCACATGCTGTGCCAGCTCCGCCCTCAGGGCAGGCTGAGCCGGCCATAAAAAAAAAAAAAAGACAAAAAAGAAGGAAAGAAGGGAGGGAGGGAGGAAGCAAGGAAGAAATCGCACAAATAGTAAAGAAAATAAACAACATTGATGAAATACGATATGCATGATTTAAGACCAATCTGCTTCTAAGTTATATACACACATAAAACATACGTTTACACATACCAATATGCATGTTTAGGAATGTTCATAGCAGTTTGTATAAATAATAATGACCTAAAACTAGAAGCAACCTAAACATCCTCCAGTAAATAGCCAATTATGATATATTCATACTATGAAATACTCTATAGTGCTATGAGAAATAAAGGAACTCAGCCACATGATACATAGAAAATGAATCTTAAATATATAATACTGAATGAAAAGAACCAAATAATACACCAAGGGTACTGTGGATTGCAATTTATATAAAAATTAAAAAAGGATTTTTATTTATTTATTTTTTTGGCTGGCTCAGGCTACCTTACAAGTGGGACAGGGAATTGAACCACTGATCCCTATGCTTGACTGGGATTGCCAGCACACACCCCCAAACCACTGAGCTATCCCCAAAGCCCCCAAATGTAGAGAAT
Organism: Myocastor coypus; assembly: GCA_004027025.1. Taxonomy (NCBI): domain Eukaryota; kingdom Metazoa; phylum Chordata; class Mammalia; order Rodentia; family Myocastoridae; genus Myocastor; species Myocastor coypus. The sequence goes on along the minus strand of PVJA010015226.1, from coordinate 42,326 downwards.
GTTTTTCTTTCCTTTTGGCTGGCTCAGACTGTCCTAAGGGAAGGGGTGGAGATTGAACCACCGTCCCCTATGCTTAACTGGGATTGCCCACAAAGGTGCTTTAAACACTGAGCTAACCTGAAAGCCACCATAAATATTTGTGTTTATGGTTTTTTTTTTTCTGTTTTTTTTTTTTTTCAAAACTGGGGATTGAACGATTGAACTCAGGCCCTTGCACTTGCTAGGCAAGGGCTTATTCTACTGAGATATCTCCCCAGCCCCTTATATAAAAATTTAAAAAGCATAAATAAGTTTTGAATAAAAATATAAAGAAGATAGCTCAGTAGAATAAGCACTTGCCTGGCAAGCACAAGGGCCTGAGTTCAATCCCTGGTTCCAAGAAAAGCAACCATAAAAACTGAGATATTTACAGCCTCAAGGAGAGGGTGGGATTATAATAAAGAAGGAGTTTTTGAATGTATCCTGTCCTTGACACAGGCAGGATACATAAGGACTTCTTTTATTGTTTTGGTTTTGCAGGACTAGGGTTCAAACTCACAACCTTGCACTTGCCAGACACTTGTGCCACAGAGTTATCTCCGCAGTTCCCCACAGGGGCTTATTTTACAGATTATTAAACTATATTTTTGTTTAAAGAACTTTGGGGGCTAGCGAGATGGCTCAGTGTTAAGTGCCTGCTTAGGCAAGCTTAAGCAACAGCAGGGACCACGGTTCCACCCCGGCACTACATGCTGTGCCAGCCCCACCCCCAGGGCAGGCTGAGCCAGCCATAATAAAAAAAAAAGAAATTTGATGTGCTTGCTATGTTACAAACACACACACACACACACACACACACACTCCCATCATTGTAATATAGATACAATGGACAAAGACAAAGACAAAGATTCATACAGCCAAATATATAGCAGAATTGCCTAAATTAAAATCAAGAGCTCTCTGAGAGAGTGCTGAAGGTCACTAGTTTAAGGAAGCTCACTGTGAGCAAGCTCTGATAGGACTTTTTGTTAAATTGGGCAAGTAATGTCTTGTGCAGCTGAATTACACAGTCTATTGGTATAACTCGTAGAAAGGAATTTAGTTACAGAGAAAATATATAGCAAACATTAAATGCATTGGTTACAGCTCTTTAAGCTGAAAGTTTCCTGCAGCACCTACCTCAAGGCACATCATTGGAAGGGAGACTCCAGTGGCAATGGAGAGTGCCCTCCACCAGGGCCTCTGCTGCCGGGACTCCCTCTGTCTAGCAAGCTCTTCTTTTCTTTTATACATTTATTATTATTATTTTTAATGTATGTATTTGGTACAGACTCTCACTGTACAGCTCACACTCATAGTGATCCTCCTGTTTTCAGTGTCCCTAGAACTAGAATTACAGGCTTGGGCTACCATGCCTGGTCTTGGTGGCTGGCTCAGTGTCCCAGGGCTGGGGCCAGCATAGCATGTGGTGCCAGGGATCGAACCCTCATCCATATGTTTACCTGAGCTACCTTTCTGGCCCTTTTTAAAAAAAAATTTTTTTTTAAACAATTTAAAAATAATGGGCTAGAGAGATAATTTGGTAGAGTAAGTGTATGCCTGGCAAATTCAAGGACTTGAGTTTGATCCCTGGCACTGCATGTCATTCTAGGCCCTAAAACTGGATGTGGTGGTACACTGCTGTAATCCCAGCTCTGGGGAGGCTGAGATAGGATGATCCCTATGAGTCTGAGCTGTGTAGTGAGACTCTACCAAACAAACAAATTGTTAAATGAATAATGATTTTAAAAGTAATAGTGCCGGGCGTGGTGGCGCACGCCTGTAATCCCAGCACTCGGGAGGCTGAGGCAGGAGGATCGGTGTGAGTTCGAGACCAGCCTGGGCTACAAAAGTGAGCTCAAGGCCAGCCTCAACTGCATAGTGAGACCCTGTCTCAAAAAGACAAAAAAAAAAAAAAAGTAATAATAATAAATAAGAGATTAGAAATGATACACAATTGCAAAAGAATAATAGGTGTTCAGCAATGGTCATTATGTTGTGCCATGTTGTCTTCAATGTTAGCAAGCTCTTCTTTCTGGCTCCTGGGCCACCAGCATGCTCTTCAGCTGCTCGAGTAGGAGCTGCAGTGGTTTCTGTCCTGCCCATCACCCGCGGCCTCTTGTGACACTCCTGCTCTGTGTCTTTTCTATCTTATCCAGCTGTCATGCTGTGGGGAGGCCGTTGGTTGATTTGCTTGGCCTGGGCGGGGAGGAAAACGTTCCTATCATAAACACACACCCCACGCCTTCCTCCTGATGCTTGTCTCACAGATGGTCTCCGCATCATACTCTGCTGCCCCTTGCACCCTCCTGAGCACTAGCACGCAGGGGTTTTTGCAACATCGATTGGGTTCTTTCAAACTTTTAACTTACACAGTCACCTGTGAGACTGGTACACAATTACTCCCAAATGAACCTAGGTGCAGTGTCTTGTATTCACATTTCAGTTTTCCTGTCTCTCCTCCAACATGTTCTGTAAATGTTCACCAATTTTGTTTTCTTTTAGTCTTTTTGAGACAGGGTCTCGCTATGCAGTTCAGGCTGCCCTGAGCTCACTTTGTAGCTCAGGCTGGTCTCAAACTTGCAACAATCCTCCTGCCTCAGTTGCCTAAGTGCTGGGGTTACAGGTGCATGCCACCACATCTGACTTGTCCAACTTTTTAAAAATAAACCTGTTCTAAATTTTCATTGAAATAATACCATACAGTATTACGAGCAATTATAAATAGATGTTAGACTTTGTCAATTACTTTTTCTGCCTCTCTTGAGATAATCATGTGGTTTTCGTCCTTGATTTTATTAATGTTGTGTATTACATATATTGATTTGTGTTTGTTAAACCATATTTATTGTCCTTGGGATGAACTCTACTTGATCATAGCATATAATCTTCCTAGTGATTTCCTGCCGTTCTGCTTGGTAGTATCACACTAAGGATTTGCATGTCTACATTCATGAAGTTAGATAAGAATACAGTTATCTTTTGATTGGATACTCTGGTTTTAGCATCAGAGTAATGCTTCCTTCCAGGAATGAGTTTGGGAGTGTTGCTTGTCTTTCTATTTCATTACAGAGTTTGAGGAGTAGTGATGTGCGGTCTATTCTCAATTTCTTACAGAATTTAGGAGTGAATTAATCAGGATCTGGGCTTCTGGGGGGGGCTTTTGGTTGAAAAGAATATATATATATATATATATATATATATATATATATATATACACACACACATATAGGAATATATATGTACATATAGGAGTATATATGCATGTAGGAATATATATGTATATATATATGTATATATATACATATATATATATATATATATATATATATTCCTTTTGACTAAGGGCTTATCTCTTTTACTTAATCTTTCTAGAAACAACTCATTAATTCATTGATTCACTGAATTGTTTTCTAGCATCCATTGCATTAATTTCTGCTCTGTTCTTCATTGTTCCTTTCCTTGCATGTGTACTAGTCTTGTCTTATTTTTCTTCTTCTAGAAGTTTTAAATTCAACATCCAATTATTTATTTGAGCTTGCTCTGCTTTTCTGATGTAGAAATTCACCACTATAAATTTCCCTCAAAGTATTGCCTTCGTTGCACCCCTAGAAGTTCACTATGTTGTATTATTATTTAACTGTAGTACTTGTCTAATTTATTCTTTAATTTAATCTGTGACTTATTGGTTATTTAGGAAGGTACTATTTAATTTCTATATGTTTAATGTAGCTTTTATGTTTTTTTTTACATTGATTTTCAGTTTCATTGTACTGTGACCTGATAATATAGGAAAATTTCATTCCCTTTGTATTTATTTAAGCATATTCTATGAGCTTATATGTGGTCTCTTTGGAAGAAATTGCCATGTGCTACTGAGAAGAATGTGTTTTCTGTTGTTGTTGGAAACATTCTGCAGATATTTTGTAAGTCTACTGAAGGTGTGGTTCAGGTCTAAACAGTTTTGATATCACTAGAACCCTAAGGATTGAAAGCTTTATTTTTTTTTTCTTTAAAAGATAAAATAATTTAATCTCAGAAGCAAAATCTTTATATAATTTAGCTGAAATAATCAATAAGGATATGAAGAACGTCATACTGGGTCATGATATGAATCCCCTAGTATCACATTCTGTTGACGGAAGTAGTAATGGAGGTCTGTCATAGACATTCTCCAAAGTTCCGAGCATGTTTGTCTCCCCTAGGTTCCTCTCACTCTCTCCAAGTATGGCCCATTAGCATCAGTATCATCCCTTAGTATTATAATAATGGCTTGATTTGAGGACTTAGGTCCAGAACTCTGGCCATTGTATCTTTTGTTCTTGTGCTGGAAGAGGTTGTACTTTCATTCATAATTCAGAATGGTCAGTGATACTCTCATAGAGTGCTTACCAAGCAGCCCCAGACTGAGTTTGCTGTCAGCACAAGCCTTGTCCAGGTGACAGCTTATTTTCTATTCCCCTCCACTGTTGAGAAGAACAGTATGAGCTGTCCCAATGACCAGCATGTTATATATTATGCACTTCTGATTGTGACTGCAGAGACTGAATTAACCTCCCCATGATTTAAAAGCAAATGGATCTGAATTTCATTATAGATATGACTTCTACACTCTTCTCTACTGAAGCACAGGGATTCACTTGGAGAGGTACTATAATTACTATGCAGATTGCTTTCCTATCATTTGATTGAACCTTCAGGAAGAAAGAAGGTCATTAATGTAACTTCTTCCTCAATTTCTCATTTTAGGAAGCCTGGAAGCAGAGCCACACATAATTCAGCATAATTCAGCCCACTGAGCCACTCTCCACAGGAAGTATAAATACAGCACAGAAGCTCTGAAATGGATTGTGACCACAGACCCAGAAGAAATTCTCAAAAGATCTGTTATCTTGGTGATAAGTTCTCCAAGTGAGGCTGGATCCACAGCTGCCATTCAAGGTCTGTATTCCTCAGAGTTCTGTTCCAGCACATTTACATTCCTTGTCATCCATCCAGTGGCATATAGCAGAGGGAGGCCTTTCTCCAGCTCAGGCTGAGGATTGCTGCTGAGTACTGCAGCAGCAAATTCATATATCATTCTATGGCTCTCTTCATACAGGGAACCACAGTTTGTGTCGGCAAGGTGTTTCCCGATGTGCCACCCACCTCCTTCTAACCCCAGTGCCCATTCAGAAAATAAATTCTTCTTCATGTAAGTTGTGTTTTGTCACAGTGACAGAGAAATGACCATTTCATTCCTTAAGGACTGTCCACCATCATAGGGTAAGTTTGTGGAAGGTAAAAACATACCTGAGCCAGTGAGCTCTGCAGTGTGGTCTTTGGCTCACAGCGACCCAGACTGCACAGAGTATCGATTCCATTCCATTCACGTTATCCAGCCAATATTGCAAGGCAGATATAAAAAGATATTTACTAATGTAGCAGAAGAGTAGGAGGCCAGAAAGAGTCTAAATATCTTAAAACAAAAGACTCATTAAATATTAATGAGTATGACAAGATTCCATGTATCCAATAAAAAGAAATAAGTTAACATGCATAGACATGAGACTACCTTAAAATGTATTACACTGGGGCCAGGGAGATAGCTCAGAGGCTTAAGCACCTACCTAGCAAGTTCAAGGTCCTGAGTTTGATACCCAGTGCCACAATTTAAAAAAAAAAAATACCCAAATATATTACATGGAAGGAAAAACAAGGTGCAAAGAGCATGCAAAATAAGAGCACCTTAGGTGAATACAAAATGATTTTTGTGTGTATATATATTTGCTGTATACATGAATTTTATACTATGCAGCTTTTCTAGAATATACAAGAAATTACCAGTACTGTTGGCTTTGGGGAGATAGGTAATTATGTTTATTCCCTTTCATACATATTTTAATGATACATGTAATTATTCTTAGTTTTATTTTTATAATATTATCTCAAAGCCAGCTTGACCATATGTTGTGATGGGGATCCAAAGTGTCCCCGAAAAGGCCCATCATGGTGATAGCTTGGTTTCCAGCTGATGGACTTTTGGAAAATGGTCAGGTTATGTAGGCTATAAGTACATCAAATTGATTAATCCAGTGATGAATTCATTAGCTGAAGAAGCTTATTAAGAAGAATGGTGAAATTAGATGAAACAGGTCACTCGGGGTGGCTTTGAAAGGTTTTGTTTTGTTCCTGGCCCCTCCCCAACTCTCCACACTGTACCCCTCTCTGTGGCTTGTTGCCATGGCGTGAGTGAGTCTCCTTGGCGACATCCTTCCTCCACATTCTCCCTCACCTTGGGCCCAGAAACAATGGAGCTAAGTGACCATGAACCTCAGAAACAGTGCTCTAAAAGAATTGTTTTCATTTAAATTGCATTTTGTCACCATAACAGAAATATAACTAGCACCTCCTTCCTTATGGATTTTTTCTAGGCTCTTCCTCTCTGTTATTTTTCTTTTCTCTGAGACAAAATACCCAACACTTACAAGCTAAAGGACGTAAGATTTATTTCAGCTCACAGTTTTGAGGGGTTTTGGCCCATAGTCACCTAGCCCTAGTGTAGGTAGCATGGCTGAGGGGCACAGCAGAAGAGAAACACTCTGCCAGGGTACAGAAGGGAGCAGCAGCACACAGCAGCCTGCCTTCCTCTGGTCCCTTTATAGTTCATCTGGGGTACAAGCCTGGTTGGTGCCACCCAGACCCAGGGTAGGGCTTCCATCATGCACACTTGGAACTACACTAAACTCACTTAGTTATCATACACCTTCATTCCCCTTCACACACCCTATATCCAAGCACCTCTGAAAGCCTCACACATGGACCCATGAGGCTTTGGTGGTAAGGGACATCTAGATATAAGCCACAGCACCTGAGTAATGTGTAGTTGTTCACATTACACCTTAAACGAAAGCATCCAGCCTGGCATAGCATAGAAGTAGAGACTGATCCCTACTATGAGGGATGCTTATTTAGCCACGAACCCTGCCACTGGCTATAGCCACCGGGAGGCTGATATCTAATTCCCATCGGTCACCATGTGAGGTGGTGGCAGCTCTGTACAGATCTTCATTTCATCTTTCACTGCTGACCACCCTCTGTTTCCACCACAACTTGCCTGGGTTCTTGCTCTTCATCCGCCCCTTGCAACGTGCTTCAAACTGTCCGTCACATCCTACCTTCCTACCCATAGCCTAGGATGCAGTCAGACTCCAAGCTCTTCCACAGCCACTCCAGACCTGAGTTCCTGAAGCCTCCTGGTTTCACACACATGGAGCAAATGCATTCCTACTCCCCCAACTTCTGCAAATGTGCTTGCCAACGTTCTCATGCATAGTTTATAGACATTGATTATCCACAGAAATGTCAGTACACACTAGCAAATACCACTCAAAACAGTAGATACTCACCAAAGTAGGGCTTTGCATAGCTAACTGTGGAATAATCATTTAATATGGATTTTCCCCATTTGTTTGAATTAAAATTAACTTGTATTCTCTATTTCATACCTACTCAATAAAGTAGGACTGAAAGAGGGTGGGGAAGAATATATCAGAAATCAAATTGACCAGAAATTAAAGGTAGGTTTGTAATATCCTGCATGGTGGAAGACAGAGTCTATAATATTTAACACTGTATTTTGTTATTCTTTCCATTTGAACATCCACCTTTTTCCAAAACTAAAAATTCTACTTCAGGCCAAAGTAGCTTGTCTTTGAAGTGCTTTCTTACTTGTAAATTTATTTGTACGTGTGAGTATGCATGTGTATTAGTGGAATTCATTTTGCCAAGGCTCCAAACTCCCTCCTCTCAGGGCTAGCTACTTGGATCTCTACACATCCGCTTAGTTTTTCTCCAGCCTTCAGAAGGAAATTTTATAAGCTTATCAATTTTTAGAGTGTTAAACTTAATACTATTATTATACCTCATTGCATTACTACAAACATCAGTGAAATTTCACATTTTGGCTGATTTACAGGATTAGGCTTCCAGTACAATGGGGACTTTCAGTATTTTACGTTTCTTAGATGTGGTGTGAATGTGCGTGTGTGCATACCTGCCTCTGTGTGTGTGTGTGTGTGTGTGTGTGTGTGTGTACTGGTACATATGATCAGAATAATATGTAACCATACATCAATAATACTCCTCATATGACAGGACTGAACTCACTTTTTTATTATTTTTAATGTATTTAGTACAGGGCCTATAAGATCTCAGTACACAGCTCAGACTCATAGTGGTCCTCTTGTTTTCAGCCTCCCAAGCACTGGGATTATAGGCATGCACCACCACACCAAGTCTCAGCTGCTGTCTCAGTGCACCCAGGGGGCAGAGCTGGTACAGCATGCCAAGATCGAATCCCAGTCCCTGCATCTACCTAAGCAGGTGCTTTGGTTTGCTGAGCTATCTTGCCAGCCTGAGCTCACTTATTTGTGAATGGCTGTGTCTGTATGTCTTCTACTTTAAAGGGTACTAAATAGATTGCTGTAGTCTAAACTATGAGACGATTAGAAAGCAGTGTGTTCTCTGTTTTCTTTGTCATATTTTCCTCTGGTCTCCATGCTTCATGTAATCCCAGAGGGATTAGAAGATGGATAAGAGGCCCAAGTTTTATCCATAATACAGACATGGGAAGCCGGGCATGGTGGCTCACGCCTGTAATCCCAGCACTCGGGAGGCTGAGGCAGGAGGATTGGTGCGAGTTCAAGACCAGCCTGGGCTACAAAAGTGAGCTCAAAGCCAGCCTGAACTGCACAGCGAGACCTTATCTCAAAAAGGCAAAAAACAAACAAACAAAAAAACAATACAGACATGGGATTCTGCAGTAGCTTGTGACTCAGCAGATGATGTTATCAGGATCGATATGTCAATTTGGGAAGACGTGTTTCCTGTTTTTGTACTACAATTTTATTTGTCAATGTAAGAGTTTTAGTGAGAGTTTGAAATTCAATAGAGAGGGCACCCAGGGGGATATAGACTATCAAGAAATGAAAAGGCATTTCATAATTTCATCAAGAAACTGATTCTTCTCCCCATGCTTTATCATGACTCTTTTTTTGTGTGTGGTAAAGTACTAGAGTTTGAACCCAGCACTTCAGATATGCTAAGCAAGCATTCTACCAGTGAACACTGTCCCTAACCGAGGCACAGTTTTTTGAGAAGCATTAACAGAGCTCCAATTTCTAATGAAGTAGAAGATGTCCACCATCACTACTATCCCCCAGGCCAGGACACTTCAGTTTCTTAGTTGCTCAGGTAATAGCTCCTGTTTCTGTTCTCTGTGCTTCTGGTCTCTTAGAAACAGCTTGCCACTGTGATGCACAGCTGGTCCCTATAGTGCACATTGCATACACCAATCCCCAACTGACAAGGCATTCTGCCTCTGTACTTCCTGTTTGCTTAGCCAATATAGACCACCAGAGACTGGGGCCTGATATTCTGGGAAAGATGTGGATCAGTGCTCATCAGTATAAGTAAACGCCTCCACATCCTGGTGGTCACATTGGTGTTTCTGCTGGCCTTTGCACTGACAGTGACGCTACACGGAGGTGACAGGGGCTGTTCTGTGATTAGAGGAGGCTGCGTAATACAGTGACCCATTTGTTGCTTCATGTTTGAGAGCAGGAGTGAGTCAGGTGTGGCTGGGTTTAGAGCCAGGATCTACTTCCTCCTTCCTATAAAATGGGGCTCATGGCTGATTATCTAACAAGGTTCTTAGGCAAATGGTAGATAATAACACATGTAAAAGATTTAGCACAGGGCCAGCCAAATAGCTCAGCAGATTAAAGCTCCTGCAAGCAGGTGCAGGGACCAAGGGTTCAATCCCCAGGTCTGCCAGGCTGTCCCCACCCTTTGGGCTTGCTGAGATAGCAATTAAGACTGGGCGTGGTGGTGAACACCTGTAATCCCAGCTCTTGGGGAGCTGTAAACAGGTGGATCACTATGAGCCCCATCTAGTAGTGAGGCCCTGAACACCCTGTAGACCCTTGCCTAAAAAATACAAAAATAAAGAAAGAAAGAAAGAAAGAAAGAAAGAAAGAAAGAAAAAGAAAAAGAAATAAAAGATTTAGCCCAATGCCTAATAAGTAAGAGTGCTCAGTGAAATTTTACTTATCCTGCTTGAGGATTTGAAAGCACTTGAGCTTACTAAGTAGGCAAATCCAACTAGAGCTTGTTTTTCAATAAATACTCTCCTTATAGGATGTGTACAAGTAAGTGGCAAGCAAACCCAGATGAAGTCATCATAAATTCTGTACTTATGGTAACCTAATCCATCAGGAGTCATTGCTTTGTATTATCTGTATTAACACTCCCATTCATTTGTACAGATAATTGAAAACCGAATATGTTCGAAAAAGAGGTAAGACCTGTAATGCCCAAGTGGAACTTATTTAAGGCATGATTATGGCTAGGAAACAGTCTGTAAAAATAGCTCTTGTCCTCAGATCCCGCCCTTGTTCCCAGGGGTGCCTTCAAGGCTTCCTGACAAACACGCTGCCCTCCTGCAGACCCAGGATTCTGTTCTACCTCACACATCCCCAACACAACTGCCAGCTGAGTGCTAATTGCAGAATCTTCATTACCAGGGATGATTGAAACTATAAAAAGAACCCAGCTGAATTTTTCGCATCCTGCTGGGTGAGCAAAGGCTTGGCTCTTCTGCTCCTGCCCTCCTCCAACCCCCACCAGTTATCCTGTCAGCATGTGTGGTCTGGCTTCTGCAGAAAGCTCTGGGCAATTGAGAAATGTTATCTTTCTTCTCCTCCTCCAAACTCCCTCCCCAGGAGTTAATTTGATGACCATGACAAATATGTCTGGCCTTTCTCTACAGCTACAGAAAGAGGAGGTTCATTCATTTCTTAACCTGCTTACTTAAGTTTCTTATCGAAGTTACCTGGAAGTGGGTGACCATAGATAACAAACGTTTCTCCTTGTCTCTAGGTCTTGGTGACAACCTGTTGTAACCCCAGGCTGCAAATTAGCCCTTTTCTGTTACATTTGTTTTATCAATGAGCACTTATAGGATACCAGCTGAGTGCTCAGTGTTGAGTTAATTATGGTGAAGGGGGACTTCCAGAAGCAAAGGGATACCAAGGAAAATAAAACTCTATGGGGAAGGCAACATTAGATAGGCCACCTCTTTGTTCTGTAGCAAATGACTTTGAGAGTCAAGGGAATGGTTCTTGCAAATTTTATATAAAATTCAAGAAAAATACTTTTAATTGGGTGGGGGTGTGTCTTGATACCTGGAAAAAGAAAGAAAAAGAAATGTCTGGAAGTTGTACATGAGAAAAAGCAAAAAAAGCTGAAACCTTAAGTAAAAAATGATCTCTGAAGACACAATGAAACTACCTAGGTTGATCCTGGTTTTGCCATGATTCTCCTACCTTATCCACTTTATAATGTGCCCTTGATTTTCCCATTTATGAAATGAAATGGTAATTTTACAGTCTTGACTGATTGGGAGGAGTAAATAGTAACACAGGTTGTACATACAAGTGTTCAATAAATACAACTCTCTAGTGTTGCAATACTGGAGGAGAGGTGTGGAGAAAAGGAGTTCTGGAGAAGGTGAAATGTAAAGTGATCTTGGACGAATGGAAGATTCAGATGGTTGGACAGAGATCCTGGGGTACTGGGGTGAGGAAGCCTTCCTGATTGAAGGAAGGGCAGAAAGAAGCTTCAGCTGTTTTGCAAGAGAGAAGGTTGTACACCAAATGAGAAGTAGAGTTGCTTAGGAAGGGGACAAAGAGGAAGGAGTCTCCGAGAACCCAGTCAATTTCTCATATACCCCACATAAGCAGAGACTCTCCCATTATCAACACTGCCACTAGAATGGTACATCCATTCAGGTAGTCCATATGTCATTATCTCCCAGTGTGGGATAGTAATTCATTCTTGATTTTGGAGCATTATATTGGCTTAGATAAATATGTAATGATTTGTGCTTGAATTTAAAAAAATATTTTTCTTTCTCCCCCCAAAGAGAGATGTAACAGTGAAGGTAATGAATCAAACAAAACAACAAGATCTCCTGCACTGCTGGCCAGATAGCTCAGTGAACTAAAGTGCCTGCTTAGACAGAGCCTAGTGGGCAGGGTTCAATCCCCCACATGCCATGCTGGCCCTGCCCCTGAGGCACTGTGAGATGATGATTGAGACCAGGCAAGGTGTCGCATGCCAGTAATCCCAGCACTTGGTAGGCTGAAAACAGGAGGATCACTAAGAGTCCAGCCTACGTAGTTAGACCCTATAGACCCTATCCTGAATACATAAATAAAGATCTCCTGCAGGTAATGCCTTCAACAAAGATCAGATTATAAAGGTTATTCCCATGAACTTGAAAATATTAGAGAATGTGGCCAATAAGGTAAATGTACCTTGCTTATATCAACAACTGTCCAGATGGAAGCTGAGGGAAGAGGAAAAGTACGTGCTGGTTTTGGGGGCCAGGGACTTCACTGATTGCTCATGAGTATCAACCCTTCCAAGGAGAACGCTCCACAAAGGCAGAAAATTGAACAGACCCAACTGAGACTGCAAGGCTCTAAATGTTAGTTGACAAGAGGTCACCTCTTCTTCATAGGAAAAGTCAAACTAGAAGAAAACTTTTTAATTTTAGCCATAGAAAACTACTTGCATGGATCATTGCCCATTCTACCATTACAGAAATAGGAAAATTGAATTCAAGGCCAGTAGAGGGACCACATATGAATATTATGCGATTCTGGAAGGACGCTGCGAGGAGGAATGAGCAAACAGTAACAAAAGCAACAAAATACCAGGATGTCCATTCTTCCTCCTTGCCTGCCAAACAAGTAAAATGCCTAAAAAATAACCTGAGCCAGTGTCTCAGTTGCTTTTCTCTCTTTACTGGAATAAAATACCTGGCACTCAAAATGAGGAAAGAAAGGTTTATTTAGCTCTCAGCTGGTGGAGGTTTTCGTTCATATTCGGCTGGCTCCAACTCAGACTGGCACATGGCAGAAGGCAGACTTCCACGGTGGTGAAAAACAGCAAAGATTAAAGGGAGGAGTGGTGGCCGTGGCAGCCAGCAAGCCTCTTTCCCTTCATTATATTGTATTTAGGCTATCTGCCCCAGGGTAGGTATAGTGCTCACACCCATAATCCCAGCATTAGATCATAAATTAATGAAAAGCAAAAGCCCTCCCCAGTGAGTGCATGAGATTTTTTTGAGGGGGACAAGTAGACACAAACCCTAACAGCTAGTGTCTAGGAGAGAGGTATAGGGATGCTTATAGTATGGGTGAGGGTTGCTTCTGAGGAGAAAGCAATCAGGATGTTCGAACCAGGCACTGACCCATTGAGTTGCTAGCATGGAATGCCTTCCCCACCAGTAGGAAGGAGACAACTGGGTGTGGGGGGCTCTGAATTTAGACTTTCGAGAGGAAAGGGAATGATAGTACACACTCCTCTCTCTCTCTCTCTCTCTCTCTCTCACACACACACACACACATACACTACCAGACAGCTGAGGAGTGTATTCACTAATTGAAATAAGGTAATAAACTTGTCTGGACAAGATGGAATAGATTATAAAAATTGAAAATATCATGACATATATTATCAGAGACAGGTAAGATATTATTAATATTGAATGACTTCTTAAGGGCCAGTGAGATAGCTCAGTGGTCCAAAGAACCTGCTTAGGCAAGCTTAGAGAACTGTAGGGACTGCAGTTCCATCCCCAGCCCCACATGCTGTGCCAGCCCCACCCCCAGGACAGGCTGAGCAGGCAATAAATAAATAAATAAATAAATAAATAAATAAAGTTTGAATGACTTGTTCAAAGGATTAAGTGAAAATACCAAAATTGGAAACATGTAAGACTTTGATTCAAGAACTCCACTGAAGAGAGAAATAACAGAATGATTGCAAATGTGAATTTGTGCAACACAGATAGATTTGAGGAACTCTCTCACAAGCCATCAGAAAAAACACTGTGATAAAAATTGAGTAGGAATGAAAGAGAAAAGGTAAACAGAAAGACTGATTGCATGTCTGACAATGCACAACTGGTCCCTCTCCCACGGATGCAGAGCTTGGTCATTCTCTTTGATGTCATCAAAGGTATAACAGTAACAATGATGTAAGCAAAATGCAGGTTAAGTACTTGTTTCCTGGGGGCGAGGTGAGATACACGTGACCAAGAGACTTACTTTGACACACGGGATGTCAGAGAAACTGAAGCACATGCAGATGTAGTAAAGACCTGTGTCAAACACTATGCAGCGAGTGTGAGGAAGCCTAGGCCAGCCTGCTGGAGGATCAAAGACAGCACAGACAGGCCTAGGCATCCCGGCTATGCAGATGGTCCCAGGCCCCTGGATTCTCCTTAGCTCAACGCTGCCGTATAAGTATGCCTCCATGAGGTCAATGCCAACCACAGTCATAAGAAATTATTATTGTAAGCACAAAGTTTTGGAGAAATTTATTATACATGCAACAATAGAAAACTGATGTGGGAAATGAGGTACTGTCCTAAATAATAACCTAAAGTTTCTAGACTAAAAATATTTTTCCTTGAAATTAAAAAAAATTGGAATGCCAATACCAAAAACAGAAGAAAAATTAATATAAGATTTCTAGTATAATATAGAAACTTCAAATTTCAAAAGATAATTCTAAATCATACAGAAAGAATATATAGCTTGCAAAATAATATGAATAAGTTTGATATCACAGTTCCTAATTGTGACACTAAGAAACCAATGAAACATCCTTTTCAAATAGTTTTTGTTTTGTTTTTTTTTAAAGAGGGACTTTGTATGTGTATGCATATTTAGGACCGGGTCTACAGGGTCTCACTACTTAGGTTGGAGTTGCAGTGATCCTCCTGTTTTCAGTCTCCCAAGTGTTGGGGTTACAGGGGTGTGCCACCATGCGGAGTCTCAATCGCTCTGAGTCCCCCAAGGACAAGGCCAGCACAGCAGGCCTGGGGCTCCAACCAGATCACTGTGCTCTGCCTAAGCAAATGCTTTAGTCCGCTGAGCTATAGCTATCAGGCCACAGACTTCTAATCTATAGTCAAATCATCTTACATGAAGAAACATTAAGGACATTCTTGCAGAAATGCTTTAGTCCACTGAGCTATAGCTATCAGGCCACAGACTTCTAATCTATAGTCAAATCATCTTACATGAGGAAACATTAAGGACATTCTTGCATAAACAAGCCCATAGCGACTTTACCGTACAAGTGGCAGAGGATTAGGGCATGACAAAACCAGCTGGGGAAGTAGCATGACCTGTGAACTACAAAATCCCGAAACACATGCACAGAACAGTTCCTAAGACCCATGTGTAGTCATCTCATGAGCACCGGGCAGGGTTTCCATAGGACGGTCAGGACCTGACATCAGCCTGAGGAATGGGATCCCAGGACCACCTCCCCGGACCCACACGTGGAAGGAATTTCGGCGGGTTTCCTTGAACTCTGAACAGTACAGAAGGACACAGATGCCATCTAGGAAGAGCTTGCTGTCATGGCCTTCCTCATGACAACCTGCCCTGCTTCCTGCAGGGTGTTTCATTATCTTGCTCTTTCTTCTCTCACTCAGCCCTAGCTCGCTCTGCAGAGTCAGTTTTTCCCTCACTCTTCACTTTGACTTTTTCAAATAAACTTTGCCACTGCTCTTTGCTTGTCTCTGTCAATTTTAAGATGAGAAGAACCTGGAATCCAGCTCCAAAAGGAGAGCTGAGCACACTGGAAGGTTGGTGCAAATAAAAGAAGAGAAAGAAAAGAGGCCTTTATTACTCCACTTTGGAGGACTGCTAAACGGAAGAAAGAGTCTTCTGAACCCTCGTCCCTACTCCCACCCTCACGAGAGCTTGGGTTTTATTGTATTTTCTTTTTTATCAAGGTTGAGCTTAGGGATGGGCAGAATAGCGTCCTGGGAGCTGATTGGGTCAAACAGGATGTTTTACGAGGTGACTGGGTAATTGCTGGCACCAGGAAGAGGAATCTTATTGCAGAAGCAAGGAAAGAAGGAGGAGGAAGTGGGCTGTGTGCTGTTGCTCTTGGGCCTCCACCATGTTGGATCACCATGATGATGACTAGGCAGATTTTTTGCACGGCGGGAAATCCATCACAACCCCAAACCCAATCTCTTTAACTAGTGAGGCACTCTTAGGAGCTACCCAATGACAAAAGAGAAACTCTAAAAAATATTCTTGACCAAAGCTGTACACAGTGGTACATGCCAGTAATTCCTAGATTTGGGGGACTGAGACAGGAGGATTGCTGTCTTTTTTTTTTTGGATTGCTGTCTAAAAAAAAAATGCCTGACCACAAGCTAGGTTGATTCAGCAACCTAAAAAGTTTTAAGGTTTAAATGTAAGGTTGACAAACCCTCGGCAAGAGTAGCAAGGGAGGAAATTTGAGACAATTGAAAGAAAATGCAGAAAAGTAGGAAAATGACTAAAGGTAATATTGACTAAGGTGGTGGCCCAAGCCTGTAATCCCAATCTGGAGAGGTTCAAAATGATTGGCTCTGGCCCTACTAATGCAGGAAGAAAAAACTGATCTAGGGTGGATGACCTGTAATAGGGAAACCCCAAATGATATAGGGAAAACTGATTCCCAAACTGCAAAGTACCTAGGACAAGTTCGTGTTCTCTAAAACCGAAGAATGAATTTTAGGAACAAACGGAGGTTATGAGCAGAATAGATTTATTGAGGGAAAGAAAGCTCCTGTCCGAGAGAGGGACAGGAGGGGGGGTCCTAAGTGGGTGTCCCCCAGAAGCTGTCTCTCCCAGGGACTTTTATAGAGAAGATATGGGAACTGGCTTAGGTGGGTATGAGGTGGGACAAAGACTATGGTCATCCAATGAGATTACAAGCACCATTGCTCAGGTAAAGTTGCTTAACATTGGGATCCAATGAGAATGCAAGTCACGTAGCAAGCGGGCAAGAACACCACCTATTGAGTTTGGGCTCATGACTCTTTCTAGGATCTTTTAAGGTGACTGATACTCATTTAGCCTATCAATCCCTAAGGCCCATTTTTAAGGAACTATGGAGTTGCTTTTAATTATTCTTGTCACAAGGTCTGACCAAAGGCAAAGGTGAAGGAGTGTCTGTCTCTAGCTGTAGAGTCACCTTGTCTTCCATGTTGTCCTTGAGGGCCTGGCCCTGTCTGACTGCCTATAATATTTCTATCTAACTCAGCTGCCTATAACACTACCATGAATTGCTGAATCCTTATGGTGGTCATCTAATATGGCTGAAGCCCTTAAAACAACAGCTTATCTTCCAAAGACCACCTCCCCCTTCTTCTCCAACTCAGCCCAGGGTGCAATTTCCTTCCACCTGTCCCGCCACCTCAGGGAAGGCCCCAATCAGCTCCTCAGGTAAATCTAAACATCCTCCTCAAACCCTACCCCTGACAAAAGGCCATAAAAGCCTCAGCCTCCCTTTGCTCCAATCCAGAGAATTCCTTATCTTCTCTGAATTCTCTCTGTGTCCTCCAAAGAAATAAAGCCCCTTTCCCTTTTTCCTTGTGTCTGTTTCTCTGCTGTGACACTGTGAAAAACCTATCAAAAAACAGGAGGATCACTATGAGACCCATCTGTGTACAGAGACCCTGTAGACCCTGTACTAAAATACATTTTTAAAAAGGCATTGACTTTAAATACAATGAAAAGTCCATAATAAAATCTATGTGCTCTAAATCTAATAATATAGGATAAATGCAGAGAACTACCTCAAGCAAAATTATTGAGCCAGGAATAAATGGAAAATGTGAATCAAGTATTATAAATTAAAGAAGCCATTAAAAATTCTCCACCTAAACACATATATACATATGTAGACATGCAAGTCACATAATTTTTAACCCAAATTTCAAGGAAAGACTAATCACTATCAGTGATGCTTCAGAAATTCACAAATATTGAAAGCTATATCTAACTTTATGAAGCATATATAATCCATGTTCCAAAATTAAAGGACAACAACAAAAATCCTCTATTTTAAGAAGAACCAGCTGAAAATGTAAAACAATAGCAACATGGTAACAAATTAAGAATTAACCTAAGGCTGAAAAATTCATAGAGAAAAATGTGAACTGTATCAAGCACATAAACGAGTATGCACAAAGAAAATGATAGACCATGTTCATCCAGAGATGAAAAATTCAACATTATGAAGAGGTCATTTCTCCTTTAAATTAGTCTATTAGTGCAATTTCTACAGTATTTTAAGGTATTAAATATGTGTGTATGAGAAAGTTCCATTAGTAGTAGAGGAGGGCTGGTCTGACAGCTCAGCCAACTAAAGCACCCACTTCAGCAGAGCAGAGTGGCTGCATTCAACCCCCTGGTATGCTATGCCAGCCCCCCCCCCACCCTGGGTGTGCTGAGTTGGTGATCGAGACTGGGCATGGTGGAGCGCACCTGTAATCCCAGTGCTTGGGAGGCTGAAAACAGGAGGATCATTATGAGTCTGATCTGTATAGTGAGATCCTATAGACCTTGTACTAAATGCATAAAAGAATAAAAAAAATTAAAAATAGTAAAGCAATTTTTGACATGAATATCAAGAAGTAATGAAATGAGAGAAATGTGGTAGAATTCACTGTACAAAAATTAAGCATATAATATAAAATTGAAATCACAATTATACTGATATAGGGACAGGTAGATGGCTTCTACTCAGAGAAAAGATAGATATTTTTCTGAGAAATTAATGGAGATCATATTCATTGTTGGGAATTTGTACCCATATGTGATATATATTGATACCTTTTCTCCATCAAATCCCTTATCATCCCTTCAGCTCCTCTTTCCCCCCTTATTTATAAAGTTTTACTTTCACTTCACCCTTTTTAAAATTGTTTTCCCCTTTTCTTCCCCCTCACAAGTTCCTCTCCTATAAGTGATTTCCTCTCATTTCACAATATCTATTGTATGTTTTAGTCCTTATTTGCTCTTTCAGTTTTTGACAGCAGGGAGACAATGCAGTGCTTACCTATGTGAGTCTGATTTATTTCATTTTAAGATGTGTTCTTGAGTTGCATCCTTTTGATGCAGGAAGGAAAAACTGACCTGCGGTGGATGACCTGTAATAGGGAACCTCCAAATGATATAGGGAAAACTGATCCCCAACCTGAAAAGTACCCGGGACAAGTTTGTGTTCTCTAAAACCGAAGAATAAATTTTAGGAACAAATGGAGGTGATGAGCAGAACATATTTATTGAGGGAAAGAAAGCTCCTGTCTGAGGGAGGGACAGGAGGGGGTCCCGAGTGGGTGTTCCCAGGAAGCTGTCTTTTCTAGGGACTTTTATAGAGGAGAGGACAGGGGAACATGATTAGGTATGAGGTGGGACAAAGACTATGGTCAACCAATGAGATTACAAGCACCTTTGCTCAAGTGAAATGATTAACATCGGGATCCAATGGGAAGGCAAGTCACATGGCAAGCGGGCAAGAACACTACCTATTGAGCTTGGGCTACTGACTGTTTCTAGGCTCTTTCAAGGTGATTGATACTTATTTAGCATATCAATCCCTTAAGGAAGTATGTAGTTGCTCTGGTTTACTCTTGTCTTGAGCTCTGGCCCAGAGCAGAGGAGTGTCTATCTTTAGTTGTAAAGTTACATTGTCTTCCACGTCATCCTTGAGGGCTTGGCCCTGTCTGACTGCCTATAATATTTCTATCTAATTCAGCTGCCTACAACACTTTTACCTAGAAATGTCCCAAGTTTATCCTTCTTGATGGCCAAGTAGTCCTCCATTATATATAAAAATATCTTCTATATCCATTCCATGGTTGATGGGCATTTGGGTTATTTCCAAGAGTAAGTTATTATAAACTGTTTTGCTATAAACATGGGTGTGCATGTATCACTGTGGCATGATGTTTCTAATTCTGGACAGGTACTCAGAAGGGGACTAGCTGGGTCAAATGGGACCTCTAACTCCACAGATTTGTACATAGTTGCAAATTCACCATGATGAATATGATAATTACCTATATCTAACATGTACCAATAACCTTAATTTAAAAAATTAATAGAGAATATTATTGAAAGCATCTTACACCCTTACAAGTAGACTCTACAAGTTAGAGCAATTAGAAAGAAAAAAGAAAGAGAAACTACATCCAGAGAGATACCAGTTAATACAATTACCATAAGAATTTATCAGAGTCTTGAGAAAGCAGAAAGAAATCAAAAACAAAAAAGTCCAGAGAAACCAGTCCTCCCACCCACTTGAAATCAAAGGAGATAAGGGGCAGTGACCTCAGGACTCTTACCTTATATGTAAAACACACACACCTACTGTTATGTTTTGCATCTAGTTGTTCCCCCAAAGCCTCTTGCAGTCATGGGGAAGACATCTTGAGTTTGCGATTAACTCATGATCCATTAGTACTGCTGGGATTATGGGTGTGAGTGCTACACCCAGGGGGGGTGGAAAGCCTGAATGCAACATAAGGGACACAGACTCGCTCTCTGCAACCACTGTTACTGCTACTCCTCCCTTTTGCCCCTGCTGCTTTGCTGCCTTCCACCGCCATCAACTGCTATCCTGTGCCATGTGGAAATCTGCCTTGGAGACCGCTGAGTATGGACTGAAACTTCCAGTAACTGTGAGCTAAATAAATGTTTCCTTCTTTCAGTGTCCGGTATTTGTCCCAGCAATGAGAAAAGAGTAGCTGGGACACGCACACACATACACATGTACATTCTCACTTTGGCATCACCAGTCCTAAATAAAAAGACTTGAGGATACAATTCCGCCAGTATTCCCTTTCTGATGCTCCCTCCTCTTTTAGAGTAGCTGTCTATCTTCTCATCTTTCATCCTTTTCAAAATCAATGATCTTTTTCAGAGGATCACTGTATTACTGTATAAGCAACACACACTTTATTTAATCATTAACATTAATTTACCTTTCTATAAGGCTGCCACCTTGTCCACATACACTTATCCACAACAAAGGGACAGGAAGAAATCAAATGGCAAGAAGGAATGTAGGAAAATATATTCAAGGATAGGAGCAAAGCCAGAGGGCCAATAAGATGGCAACAACTTCTAGGTGACCACAGGGGGAATGAGAGAAATCACTAGTCCTAAATAAAAAGACCTGAGGATAAAATTCCACCAGTATTCCCTTTCTGATGCTCCCTCCTCTTTTAGAGTAGCTGTCTATCTTCTCATCTTTCATCCTTTTCAAAATAAATGATCTTTTTCAGAGGATCACTATGAGTCTGAGCTGCACAGTGATCCTCCAATCACAGCCTCCCAGGGCTGGGGCTCTAGGCGTGTACCACAATGCCTAGTTTCAGGGCCAGCACAGGGCATCCAGGGCTCTTGAGCAGGCCCAGTGTGCAGTACCAGGAATTGAACTTGGGACCTTGTGCTTGCCAGGCAGACACTTATTCCACTGAGCTATCTCCTCAGCCCTAAACGATCTTTTTATTTTAAACTCTGCTTCTTTAATTCATTACTGCTGCAGAATTTCCAGTCCTGGGTCCCAGTAGCTGTGTGCTCCAGCAGAGCAGTAGAGCAGTGATGTGACATTTATAATACTAGGATGGAAAACACGTACTGGTGGCCTGGAGACAATGAGAACAGCTGAAATCGCAGAGAACTGCAAAACTGCAAGGAAGCAATGATGATGTTCAGCACTGTCCCAGGAGAGGAGCAGTGAGAAGAGCCTTTGTGCTAAAAAGGCAGGAGGAATTTCTGACAATGGATATAGAGTTAAGGAGAAAACAACACTGAGTATTATGATGGGAGATGAGATTGGTAAAATGGGCTAAGGGAAGACTCTGCAAGGCCTGTGTTTGGCCTTAAAAAGTGTTGAGGGCCTTGTTGAAAATGAATGAGAATAGAAGTGGACCAGTTAGGCCAACTGGAGAAATACAAATTAACTTTCACAATTTTCAGGCACGTAGTGATGAGGGACTGAACCAACTCTGAGAATTGCGGATGGGAGTGTTGAAGGCAGCTGAGTTAGATCAAAATACTACAGACAGTCAGGCAGGTCTAGGCCCTCAAGGGGACAATGTGGAAGACTGGATCTTGCAACTGTGGGAGTGGCAGACATTGCCCCTGTGGCCAGACCTCAAGACAAAAGAGTAAACAGATGCCGCCACATGCCTCCCTAGGGATCAGAATCAGGGACTGATATTCTAAATAGGTACCAGACACCTTGAGGAAGCCAGAGAGGGCCACTGACCCAATCCTGATAGCAAGAGCCTCTGTCCCTTATGCAGACCCACTTGATACATGACTCACTTCCCCATTTGATCCGGATTGAATCAATTTTACCTGAGCAATTGTACTTGTGGTCTTGTTGGCTGACCACAGGTCTGTCCCACCTCATGGGTAAGTGCCCATGTCTTCCACCTTAGACCTCTCTCACCTCAGGGCTTTGCTCTATAAAAATCCTTGGAAAAGACAGATTCCTGGGTAATCCATTCAGGTCCCCATTGGTCCCTTTCTTAAACAGAAGCCTTCTTTCTCCCAATAGATATATTCTGCTGTTAAACTCCATTCTGATTTCCAGCCTCCAACCTAGCGCAGGTCATGGCACTCACCTACTTTGCGCCATTCTCACAGTCACTCAGCCTCAAGCCACTCCTTGCTTCACGAATAAATAAAACCCAGGTTCAGAGTTGGATTGAGGCCTTTGTTCAGAATAGCTATCATCATGGCTGAACTTAGGACCCCTTGGCTCCCCATAACTACAAATTTGCCTTAGAGTATTCTCGCTGTGGGTTGCACTGGGTGTGGTAGATTAGGATTAACTTTGATGGGATTCCAATAATTTATCTGTGAGATTAAAAATATGAACTTGTCAGAACAAGACAAGGACCAGGAAGGGCTTTCTATAAGGAGGTAAGAGGTAGCAGCCTTAATCAGGAACAAAAGTTCAGGGTTACTATGCCAGCCCAAAATTAAGTCAATATATGTTTGGCTGCTTCCAATTACAGTGCACATTATCTGGTAGACAACTAGGAAGGGCTCTCTGAAACTTGAGAGGGTACATGATTAAGAATGCCAGATCAATAATTTGATCAAAGTCTGGGAAAGCAATTAAAGCTATGGTATGTCCAAAATTTCACAGGACTATATGTTAAAGGCAAATGTGGGTTAGCTGAGTTCTCCAGAAATCCATGGTCCACAAGCAGATGTCAGTCCTATTTCTGAGAGACACAGGGAATACTGGGAAAAGTATGGCCACATTTGGCAACTGCTGGAGCACATCTACTTTCTGTGACATGTTTCCTTAATGACTGACAACCAGAATATATAAACATGTGAATCACATCAAGCAGACAAATGAACCCTGCTTAAATATGTCTAAATATTTAGACACAGTCAAGCAGTGACAGATATTACTGAGAAATTGAAATTCCAATCACTAAAGGTGATCATTGAAACAAAGGACAGTTCTCATTGCATCTGAGATATGGTGTCAGACTTGGAATTGTCTTGTTACTTCTAGAGAGAGGAAAGAACTGCCCAACATGGTAGAAGGTTCTCTAATGGACTGAACGTGCATCCACCCTGCATTCTTCTTTGCAAATTTTCTTCTCATGGTGTTTCTGAAATATTTTTCCTATGTCAACATGTTATTGGGTAGCTCCTAAACATGGTTTATGAAATAAACCATTATTGGGTTCTGGGCTGCTCTGCTCTCCTTCTAGAGCTGGATTCCAGGTTCTTCTCATCTTAAAATTGACAGAGACAAGCAAAGAGCAGTGACAAAGTTTATTTGAAAAAGTCAAAGTTGGCCAGGTGTGGTGGCTCACACCTGTAATCCCAGCACTTGGGAGGCTGAGGCAGGAGGATTGGTATGAGTTCCAGACCAGCCTGGGCTACAAAAGTGAGCTCAAGGCCAGCCTGAACTGCATAGCGAGACCCTGTCTCAAACAGACAAAAAAAGAAAGAAAGAAAGAAAGTCAAAGTGAAGAGTGAGGGAAAAACTGACTCTGCAGAGCGAGCTAGGGCTGAGTGAGAGAAGAAAGAGCAAGAAAACGAAACACCCTGCAGGAAGCAGGGCGGGTTGTCATGCGGAAGGCCATGACAGCAAGCTCTTCCTAGATGGCATCGGTGTCCTTCTGTACTGTTCAGAGTTTAAGGAAACCCACCGAAATTCCTTCCACGTGTGGGTCCCGGGAGGAGGTCCTGGGATCCCATTCCTCAGGCTGATGTCAGGTCCTGACCGTCCTATGGAAACCCTGCCCGGTGCTCATGAGATGACTACACATGGGTCTTAGGAACTGTTCTGTGCATGTGTTTCGGGATTTTGTAGTTCACAGGTCATGCTACTTCCCCAGCCGGTTTTGCCATCCCTTCATGTTCTGTTAATGGCATCTCACTGTGAGGGTAAATTCTAGAAGTGGATAAAGGGCAAGGCACAAGCGAAGTGAAAAGAACGTCAAATTTGGTATTAAGTATCCAAATGATTTCATGTCCCAGCTCCCTCTGTTGGACACAGCCTCTGTGAGTCTGTTTTGTTGTCAAATTTTACTATGTCAGCACATGCTGGCTATGCATAAAGCTTTCATTCATCTTAGGAAGTAGGCACCTGTACATAACACATCTGAATTCTTTTTTCTTCCATTCCCATCTACTTCCTTCCCTACCTCTAGATCCCCTTCCCTCATTTGCATTATTATCATTGTCATTATTATTATTTGGTTAGTTCATGTTGATGACATCTGATGCTTACCTTCCTCATGGGTGTTTGGTACATGGATAGGACACATTTTAAATATTTTTATCTCTCCTTTCCCTCCCTGCTCTTTGCCTTTGGTCTCTTGAAACCCTTCCCATTTGCAAAACGCCTATCTCCCTGTTTCCTTCTATCAGTCCTCTATTTTGCTCTTTGGTTACACTTTGCCTTACTCAAACAAGTGACACCGCACTCTCATCTGCAGAATAAGAATGCTTGTCCTTGCCCAACCTATGTCACAAGACCTGTGGGAGGCACAAGCCAACATAGAAGGACTAAACAAAAAACGTACTGCGCATTTCAATTTTAAGAAGTGTGACTGTACAAAGTAAATATTATTTTTTCCCAAAGAAGGTAATTTGTAGGGGTTCATGGAATTAAGACTGGAGCATACTGTTTTGGAAGCCATCCTCTGGTTAGCCACTATAGATGGGAGCATGCCCATTTTAGAGATGAGGAAACTAAGGCCTAGAGAAGAGAGATGATTTATTTTTTTCCTCACTTGGCTAGTTTATTTTTAGGTGCAGCTTTTGGAAGCAGAAATGGAATCCAGAAGCTTCTCTCCAGATCTACGAGGACAATACTGAGTTACTAAGAACAGAGGCCTAAACTGGATTTACAGATGTCTGCCTCCAAGCTGTGGGAAATAAATTTTTGGTGAATAAGATAAAAGAAAAAGAATGATAAAGGAAAACAGAAGACATATTACCAGTCTTTCTCCAACTCTTCTTCATCCCTTCTGACACACTCATCCATCATGCCTTCCACTTCCTGAGCCCTTCCAGCAGCCTCCATCATTTCTTTCTGAGGTGATGCGTGCATGGTGCGTGCTGCTGCTGAGTGCCACCCCATGGAAAGGCAGCTCATGACAACACGACAGTGCGTCCTCCTCTGCTTTGCTCACCAGATCTGCCAGCCTGAGACTTTTGGCTCTTCCCTAAAATCAAAATGATTTTTTTTTTTTTGTCTTTTTGAGACAGGGTCTCACTATGCAGTTCGGGCTGGCCTTGAGCTCACTTTTGTAGCCCAGGCTGGTCTTGAACCTGCACCAATCCTCTTGCCTTAGCCTCCCTGAGTGCTGGGATTACAGGTGTGCGCCACCACGCCTGGCTCAAAATGATCATTAAAAGCAAACATTCTAATTGACTCAGGACCTCAGGGCTGTCAACAGCACAACTAAAGATGCTCATGAAGAAGTACTTCCAGAACTGCCTCAGAAAGTTCCAGAACAATGGGCTAAGGCTGTTTGAACTGAGGGAAATATTGTGAGGGGAATTAATGGCAATGTGTCTTTTATTATAACAATTTTTTTAAAAAATTAAAGCATTCACTGTGTTTTATGATCACACCTCATATATCAATGGGTTTTAAATTACATTCATTAAGCTTCCAAGCTTCCTCATTGGTCCCTCAGGAGCCATAGCTACAAGGGTGCAGTAGTGGTGACTTGGAGGGGCTCCTGAATGCCTATTATACCACTATAGCTGCATTTTCATATCTGCTTTATCTGCTCAGGTTCTAAAGAAAATCTTATTTGAAACTGTATTTGCCTCTAACAGCAGCCTAACCAGGCTTGGTGGCACACCCTTGTAATTCCAGCACTTGGGAAGCTGAGGCAGGAGGATCACTGTGAGTTTGAGACCAGCCTAGGCTACAAAGTGAGCTCAAGGTCAGCCGGAACTGCATAGCGAGACCCTGTCTCAAAAGGATAAACAAATAAATAGATCCTTAAAAGTCACTGACATATTTAAAAAGGACTCATATAAACATGAACTATTGTCTTTACAGAGTAAATTCATAGCCTTTAGTAATATCGAGTGAAAAAGAACTTATATCTGAAATTTTCTTTATTATGTGTGTGCTACAATTCCTGATATCTTTTCTTGATCTTCATTATCAAATAATTAGGAATTCAGTGTATGTGAGTTTTTATTTTCATGATTAGAACGTGCCTTCTAGTACTACCCTATGTTACTTCTGTAAGACTACAGACTTGCATTGGCTGCATGTACGAAACAGGTGCTAGGCAGAGGAAGGCTGCTACCCACTTCCACCCATCCCAGTTTCCCAGTGATCCCCCACTGTGCAATCCAGTAGAGGGGGAAGAGGCAATATCCCAGCTGTTCCCCACCAGAGAGACACTATTCTGGAGACTGAAATCTCCCTCTTGATCTGGAGCTCCTGAGGGGGAACTTATTTTCTCTCAGTTTGGGCACATTATTTCCTATCATCAGGCCAGATTCTATTAGAAAACAGAGTATCAGGGACCAGAAATAGGTTTTCTACAGGCAAATCACTAAAGAGTTCTTTCTGATGTATCTTAATAGCAGTCCCAGGAGCTCAAGACCTGAATAGTTTATAGCACTAATCTGCCAAGTAATAGGAAATGGGTTGATAAGGGGACATTTTCAGACTTGCTTTAGTTTAAAAAGAACACCAGGAGCCAGCAAGATAGCTCAGTGGACTAAAAGCAAGCTTAGGCAAGCACAGGGACCTTCGATCCCTGCCATTACATGTCACACCAGTCCTGCCCCCAGGGCAAGCTGAGCTAGCCACAGAGTCTGGGCATAGTGGTATGTACCTGTAATCCCAGTATTGGGGAGGCTGAAAACAGGAGGATCACCGTGAGTTCAAGGTGCGTAGTAAAACCCTGAAACAACCAAATACATTAAAAATAAAAATAAAAATAAGAAACACCAATAATGTTGATGAGGTAAGTTGACCATAGAAACAGAAGCTAGATAATTATTTGTGTATAAGAATATCATAAGTTATGAGACCTGTTATTTCAACAGTAACACCAAGAAATGCCAGTAAAAATAGGAGAAACACTTAAGGAAGCTCTTCAACACTTAATTATCTTAGTCTTGAAAGACTGCAGGGCTTTCAATCAGCATCTCTCCAGCCAGAACATTTTACAGCCAATTCCCTCTTGCAAAATCTGTCCCTACTTCCACTGGTGTGTCACTCAGCAGTTTGTCTCACCTACAGTGCTGCTTTCTCTAATCCCACTTGGTCATCCAGGCAGGACATGGGCAGGAGTTGCAGATATTTCCATTTGTATTCACCAAGTAAATGGGAGGGTTGCTGTAATGTTTCCTAAAGTAATAACCTCAGTAGCTCCTTGTCCTTACCGTAAAATGATAAAAGGTTCTGGTCTCTAAGTATTGGGTCCCTATGTCTTACGTAGCTGCTGGGGAAGTTGAAGTATCCACTTTTTCCCTCATGTGAAGTAGGAAAGAGATTCATAGTTCTGTGGCAACTGGCTGAGGCCAGCTTCCACCAGCTTATATCCTGGAGACTTGGAATGAGGATAGATTCAACTGAAAGGCAGGGTGGAGAGAACAGAGGCTGTGCTGTCAGGCTCGCTGGGAACTTTCTGGAACTGTACCAAGAGCTTTAGTTGTTCCCTCAGATAAAAAAGGAAAACAAGAATTACCACAGAAGTTCAAAAACATGGACTTACTTGCTTTATCATGAACATTCCACAGATGCGTTCTCACAGGCCTGCTGTCCCCAGTGACTCAAACCCCAATGCTCTTAGGATATTTCTAAGAGTCAAGGCTGCATAAGTGCAAAGAGCTCCTTTGCTGCATGAGCTAAGGAGAAGAACTATTGTGGAAAGAAAATAATAGTAGCAGGAAATCTGTCTGTGCAAGGTGCTTCCACAGTGAGTGCTTGTAAGGCCTTGGCAACCTGACAAGGCCGTTATCACTACTGCCCATTTTCTGAATGAAAAAACTGAGAATTAGCAAGGCCAGGCACTGTGCCTAAGGCCACATCACTGGTAAGGGATGGAAAGGAAACCTTTGCTCAGCCATTGCATTCCATTAACCGTTGCTAAATCCTCTTGGCCCCGCCTCTTAAATAAGGTTCAGATCCGTCTCTTGTTTTGCCACTTTCACGATCATGAGCCCAGGTCAGGCTCTCCTCCTGTTACGTCGGGCCTGGCAGTGCCATATTTCTGGTCTGGTGCAGGTCTCACTACTTGTGCTGTTGATTCTCCTTGCCCTGTGCCCCACTCCAGGCCACACTTTGCTCTTGTGACCTACTTGAGGCTGTCTTGGGAAAATCTTTTTCCTGTTTCAAGTCCCAACTTAGAACATCACATCCTTCACACCACAGGCACCAGTTCTTCCCTCGGAGCACTACCACCAGAACGGGGCCTTCTGGCCAGCAACCAACTGTCATGATTGGCCTGAAAGGGTGTGCCTGTGTTGTCACCCTCTGTGAGCTTTATGTGGACAAGGAACAAGTCTCTGTTCATTCACCTATTCTGGCCCTTACAATACCTTCCCCATAGTGGACAATAAGAACTTCCTGAGTAATATAAATGAAAGAATAAATGAAAAATTTGAAAGTTATTGAATCAACAAATGAAACTTCAAACAGCGGTTGCCTCTGACCCAAAAACTGTACTAATATGAAAAGCTTGAATCATCACTACAATTTGTTAATTTTTTGTAAACACATAACATGAAAGATAATTACAGAGAACATTCTATATGCAAATTTTCAATTTAAAACAGAAAGTGGTATCGTTCACCTCAGCTTGTAAAAAGGTCATAGAAAAACATGCTGAATTATATTTATGTAATACTTCATAATGCTTAAATGATCTCATAATCTGTTTTTCATTTGAACTTAACAGCAACCTAGTTATCAAGCAGGGGAGGGGTTTCTTATCCCCATTTCTCAGACAAGCAAACCAAGGATCAAAGTCACACCTGCCCCAAATCACACCAAGGCAGAGAGAGAACAGAACCCAAGAATTCTGGGTACAACCTCAGCTGTTTTTCCTCTCTACTGGGTGATCTCTCAGAGCAGATTTCAATCATCCCACGGTGAAAATGCCTTGTGATTTTCTAGCTTAACATTCTCACAGTTTTCTCACATCCTTTGCTGACAATAAGTGATCATTTAAGACCCAGGCCTCATAAGAGGCCCGAAAGCTGAAGACAGACAAACCTTTCCAGAGTGGAGCTCTGTCTCCTTGACTTTTCCCAGTCTTCCTAGCCAAGAGTTGACATTGCAATGTAGCTGTTCCGATCTCAAGCTCTGACTTTGCCTGCAAGCTAGCTGTGTCCATAGAGATGGGGAGGGTAAAGGAGGGGGCAGAGAACCAATGAGTGAAGATCAGGAGAAAGAAGAGGCAGGAGGACCACTGTGAGCTCTGCTTTCCCATGTGGATATCTAATTCTTCCAGCACAGCAATAGACACATTTTCCTTGCTCTATAAATTGCTGTAAAGCCTTTGTGGAAAATCATATATATATATATATATATATATATATATATATATATATATATATATACTATGTTTAGGCACTGCTACTCTATTCAAATAACTTATTTGTTTCTCTTGATGCTGTCTTATTTATTTACTTATTTTTTATGCATTTAGTACAGGGTCTACATGGTCTCACTACACAGATCAGACTTGTAGTGATCCTCCTGTTTTCAGCCTCCCAAACACTGGGATTAGGGGTGCACACCACCACAGGAGTCTTAGTCACCCATCTCAGTGTGCCCCAGGAGTAGGGTCAGCATGGCATGCCCGGGACCAAATCCCTGTCCATACTGATGCTGTCTTGATAGTGCAGATTTATAATAAACCTTAAAAATAAGGTAGCTTAAATTCTTCAATTTTGTTTTCTTCAGTATTTTTATGGCTGGCTCAGCCCGCCCCGAGGGCAGGGCTGGTGAAGCATGTGGTGCCAGGGATCGAACCACGGTCCCTGAAGCCGCCCAAGCTTTCCCAAGCAGGGGCTTTAGACCACTGAGCCATCCCGCCAGGCCCCTTCTTCAGTATTTCTTTGGGGATCCTGAATCCTTTATGTATAAATATGAGCCAGTTTGAGGATTTCTACAAAAGAACCTGGAATGATTATAGTCAGAATTGCTTTGGCTCTTTAGCTCACTGTAAGAATTGACACCTTTGCAAAACTGAGCCTTCCAGTTCATAAGTTCAGTACATCTATCCATTTATCTAGGCTTTAAAAATGTTTCACAATTTCCAGTGGGCATGCATTTCTGTTAAATTTATGTCTAAGAACTATTTTTCTTTTCTGTCACTGAAAATAAAGTTATAAGGTTGTTGTACTGTTGTTGTTTTGCAATACTGGGAATTGAACACAGGGCCTTCACATTGAACTACATATACAGGACTTTTTTATTTTTTATTTTGACCCAGGTTCTATTCTCTAAGTCCTTAAATTGCACCAGTGAGGCTTGAACACACAATTCTTTTGCTTCAGGCTCACATAGTGCTGAGATTAAAGGCATGTTCTGCTATGCTGGCTTTGGTTTTAACATCTTCCCCTATCCCAGTTTTACCTAAGAGCAAGTGTAAATTTACCTTGGACTTAATAAGGTTGAAATGGCCCAGTCCCTCTTCCAAAAACACTTTACTAAGTGTTTAGAAGTAGTCTAGTAGTTTTGTTTTAGAGTTTCCAACTTTTAAAACTGTTAGACTACACAAAATTTAGGTCTATTCTTTGGCTGACAGTATGTTCCTGGTCTGTCTTAGGGCCTCAGTCTTTTTATCTGCAAATCTGGGAGAGTTACATCTGCCTCACCAAATTTTTATGTGATAGAATGCACCTAAACTCTACTATTGTAACCATTTTAGCAATTATAATTCTGTGACATTAAGCACACAGTGTTGTGTAGCCATGTCTACTATTTAGTTCTGAGAAGTTTCTGTCACTCAAAAAGAAAAGTCTACAGCTAATTAAAGAACCACTCCTCATTCTCTCCTCCCATCCCTGGCAACCACTAATCGGCTCTCTGTCTCTATGTATTTTGTTTTTCTGGATATTTTGCATAAATAGCATCATACAATATCAGAATGCATCCTTTCCTATCTGGCTTTGATCCATTAGCATAGCATTTGTAAGGTTCATACATGTTGTAGTTTGACTAAATATTTCCTTTCTTTTTATGTCTGAGTAATAGTCTACTGCAACATGCCACATTTTGTTTAACTGTTCATCTGTTGATGTACATTTGGTTATTTTCACTTTTGGGCCATTATGAATAGTACTGCTATGAATGTTTGTGTACAAGTTTCTATTTAGACACCTGTTTTCAGTTCTTTGAGGGTATACATCCAGCAGTGGAATTGCTAGGTCATATGCTAATTCCCCTTTTTAACTTGTTGAGAAAACATCAAACTGTTTTCTCTCCTGGGGATATTTTGAGAATACGATGAGCTGACACATTTGTAAAGCTTTTAGTATAGTGTCTGGCACATACAGGAATTCGATAAATCATTGCTGAAAGACACAATTCTGCCCAAGTTATCAGCATTAGAATACATCTGCTGCAACATGTGTCGTGTGTCGCAGGGAACGATGACAGCATTCCTCACTTCTTTTGTATGGAGTGGCTCTGTTAGACTAACAACCTAGGCCACTTGTTCCAAATCTTTCTTCCCTCCTAGCAAAAGAGGTTTGACTTACACTCTGGAAGGCCAAACTGAGCACACTGTTTTCAGACCGTTTCACTCATCACTTAGCATTTGCAAGCTTTGGAGAGCATGTATTCTCACTTCTTACGCTCTTCTATGCCAGCATTTTCAGGAGATTATCCTTTTCCTATAGGTCAGTGGTTCTCAACCTTTCTAATTCTGTGACCCCACAATACAGTTCCTCATGTTGCAGTGACCCCAAACCAAAAAATAATTTTGGTGGCTAATTCAAAACTGTAATTCCAAATAAATAGCATTTTCTGATGGCTTTAGGCGACCTCTGTGTTTTGGTCATTCGACCCCTGCTGGGGTCACCACCCACAGGTTGAGAACTGCTGTGTAGGTCTTGGGGTTGTTCAGCTCTAATACTGGCATGCCAGAAAGATAGGTAAAGTTTATCTAGTGCATAATATTAAACATGTGTACCTGATAATGGATCTAAGTTATCTTCTTTAAACACCTTGTATAGTAATGATTGCATTTGTAATTTACACCTATCAGGGCCATTTGTTTTATATAATTGATTCTGTTATTGGTAAAGAAGAGATATTGCCAGCCATGGTGACATAGGCTTGTAATTCCAGCACTTGAGAAGCCCTGTTCTGAGCTTAATGCCAGCCTGGCCTACAAAGTGAGTGCAAGGCCAGCCTGAGCTACATAGTGAAACCTCTCAAAAATAGGGGAGAGGATATTATATTTTGTCTCCCTCCCCCACAAAAAAATTGTCTAGCAAGCCTAGAAAAATAACAAAGCTGCATCAAAATATAATTTGGGACTACTGCTGTTTTTCAGAATTTTTATTTACTTACTTTATGTATTTTAGCACAGGGCCTACAGGATCTCACTACACAGATTGGACTCGCAGTGATCCATCTATTTTTAGCTTTCCAAGTGCTGGGATTATAGGCACACATCACCACGCCCAGTCTCAGTTGCTGTCTCAGGGAGCCCCGGGGGCAGGGCCAGCATAGTACTCTGGAGACAAACTCCACTTTCCTTTAGTCTGCTGAGCTATCTAGCTGGTTCTTCTTCAGAAGTTTTAGTTCTTGCATCTTAGAAAAGTTGGAATTAGAAAGAATGGCTTTCCAGTAGTCCTTGGTGATGTAGTAAACTCTAATACAGAAAATTCTTTGAAGGCAGTTCTTCACTCTGGAGAAACTGTATTCTAGTGCCCCTATATTTTAAATTACTCACCTTGAGGTGGAATTTGTTTTCATTTTTGCACTTAATAGAGCATAACATTGTATTCATTCTTTTCTCTCTGGGTTGAGTGTAGAATTGGTAATAGTGAATGTGTTCTCTTTAATTCAATTCAATAAACATTTATTGAGCACCTGCTATATGCCGGGCGCTGTGCCAGTGTTCTGGTGGAGACTAAGATAAGTAACCTTTACATGTTTCATATGCAAGGAACTTTCAGTCTAGTGGCAGATGAAGAAAGACAGTTATGGAGATAAACACAAAGCAAAACTTAGCTGATTTGGCTTTAAATGGGTTTCAACCATTTGGTTTAGATGATTAAAATCTAATACATCTCACCAAAGGCAATTTAATTCAGAATTTTTATTTCATTATTATTCTCCCGCTAGTTATCCTTCTGTTGGACTAAATTTATTCATCCCTTGGGAAAATGACAAATTTTCTATGGCTGAAAACATACCCTAGCTTATTAGACTAGATTATTTGTTCATTTCATCTTTATGAGCCAATTCTTTAGGTTGAGTTTTCAGTACTTTGTGGCTATTTTTCAGACACGTCGCAGGCAATGGCAGGTGAATGAACAAGCCAGACTCAGAATGCCTCAGCTTCAGTTTCATCTGAGACATGTTCCTTGAAAATTCTTCTCCTCCATCTCACTTCCTAGGGGTCTGGACTGACACACAGCATCTGAATTGACATGCCAAGCAGACTGAAAGGAATAGAAAATAGTGACATCCCCAGAATCTAAGAAAACCTAAGTGTGAACATAGCCTCAAGGACAGCCATAGGTACATCCAAGGCTCAATAACAGGCAGCTATAGCACAATGATCTAGAGTGTGACCCTGCAGCCAGATCACTCAGCTCTGGATTCTGGCTTCTTCCTCTATGAATTGTGTATCCATGAGCAAGAAGGGGGTCTTGGTGTCCTCTTCTGTAAAATGAAAATGCAACGTAGGCTCTGCCTCATAGGCTTGTCATGGGGAGTCAAAGTGAGTTAGTATTTTCAGTATGCTTAGACCAATGTCTGACATGGCACATCAGTTGAAATGTAGTCATGACTGTAGAATACAAGAAGAGGGATGTAAAGCAGAGGCCCAAAAGGACACCAGAGGGCAAGACGAGGAGCTATGGAGTGACACAAGAGAATGGACATACTTGATGGAAATGGACATAGGTCACGCTATAACAGAGTGAGGTGGTGAGCCTATTGCAGAGTATGGATAGAAATGGCCAATACCTGTGTAGTTCTTATTTTGTATGGCTTCAGAAAACTATCTAGGCTCCCCTGTGTACCTCTTATTCCTCCCCTGAAAATAGTAGTATATAAACACCAGCCTTGCCCCCAGCCAGCTCAGTGACCTGGAGTAAGTTACTTAACCTCTGGGCCTTGATTGCAAGCATACCATGGTGATACTAATAGTTTTTACTTTATTTGATACTGTGAGATCAGGGAGTGTGTTTAATTCAAGCAGACTTAAAATATTACTTCATACATATAGGTGTTTTATGAACTTCATAGCCAAACTGACCAATAAATAGGTGATTATTATAACCTTCAAACTCATCTATTGTTTTTCACTTATATATTCACAAGGCCTAAACATTTTCTGTCTTCATCCAACTGATTTTTGAAACTAACTGAGAATCTCAGTAAAGAGATCTCATAGCTCCTATCCCTCCTCTCTGTGGGCTGACTTCCTAGCTAATTCTTTCCCTCTGGATAGCTGTAAAAGCAAGAACTACTGCCAGGACAGCTCTTATCAAAATATTTTAGCACTTCTGCATCTGGTCCTGGCCATAAAATAGAAGTGAAAAAACACTTATGTAAAGCTTTCAGAGCTGTGAAGGAAAGAGAGAGAGAGAGAGAGAGAGAGAGAGAGAGAGAGAGAGAGAGAGAGAGAGAGAAAGAGAGAGCTCTTACTTTATTGGCTCTGGTTCATATATCTCCAGGACAGCAAGGAAAAAATAACTTGAAAATTTAAACAAAAAAGGCATTCTGTGAAAGAAACTTAAAGCTATGACATGCGCACCAGCAGCTAAGATAAACAGGAGAGAAAAAAGCGTGAATGTGGTCGAGTGAATTATCTCTCCCCTGGGCACCATGCCCCTCTATAGACCAAGTAAACTAATGAGCCAGGCCAGGGGGAGAGCTCAGTGATCCAGAGCAAGTGGGCTCTCCATGCGGTCTTCCTACTCTTGCTCCACTGCTGGGCTGGTATTCTCTCATCCACACCAGGGAGGCCCCTAATCCCAAACCTCCTCTTCCCACGTTCTTTGGCAACTTTGTTCTTTCTATCTCTGGCTTTCTGACCATCTCATAGGAGATGAATAACAATGACAGAGTTTACTTAATGTGTACTGGACATGTACCCTGCTCTGGAAACTAAGCTAGGATCCAGGGTATGCAAATAAAACAAAAGCCCTGAGCTCAAGCCATGCTCTGAGCAATAAGAGAGGCAAGTGTGATACAGTGCCAGCAGCCTAGCACGGTGCAATGGTCTGCACACACAGATGAAGGGTGAGGGAGGTGGGAAAGACAAAAATCTTAACTTGGGTTTCGTATACCAA
This sequence comes from Myocastor coypus, assembly GCA_004027025.1. Taxonomy (NCBI): domain Eukaryota; kingdom Metazoa; phylum Chordata; class Mammalia; order Rodentia; family Myocastoridae; genus Myocastor; species Myocastor coypus. Next base: position 6,375 of record PVJA010015226.1, on the reverse strand, counting down.
TTACCTCCTGTAATCCTCACAACATCTCTAATGAGGATTATCCTTTTCTAGGTTAGGAAGTTGAGCCTCCATTTACTCCGGGTCATGAGTGGCTGTATGTAAATGTGACTCCAAAGCTTCTGCTCTTGTGGGTAAGCGTGTATAAACATCTGTCGGATGTCAAAGCTGGTGAAATTCAAAGGAAAGACTGATAGAGAACCCTGGGTGAAATCGTAGGTAACTTCATGGCAGAGAGGGAAGAACAGAGAAGAGTGCAGAGAGAGAGAGAGAGAGAGAAAGAGATGACGAAAAAGACTGAAACAGTGTTAGAAGCAAGGGAGCCTTCTCTTGTTGATTCTCATATTCAAGTAGTCAGTTTGTTGGTCGTTAAACCCCAGCACTTTGCTCTACTATGGTGGGAGGATATATAAGACAGAAATTGGCAAATGTTACAAATAAGGCTACTTTTTTTTTTTTTCCTTCCAGGGAGCTATTTACCAGGGAACACAACGGCTGGGAAGGCACATGAAAGAACATGGATGGTCCCTGAAACATTTACAGACAGTAAATTTGCTTTGGAAAAAACCAGAGTCTCAAGTCATACACATTCCTTGACATGCCTCTATTTCTAGCGCTGCCAAGAAGCATACCATAAACTCTGGTCTGTAAATGAATGGAATTTCCTCTCTCCTGTGCAATGATAATCAAGTTTCTTAGATTCTAAGCGACAGAAACCAAAGTCAAACTCTCTTGAGTGAAGGGATATTTATTTGCTTGGGCTCTGTAGTCAGGAAGTACAGGAAAGGAGTTGACCTCCAGGATGTCTGGGAATGAGAAAGTTCTGCCAGTTGCCAGCTCTAGATCCTGTTGCTTTGTCTCTGTTTTTCATCTTTATTTCAAGTGTGGGCCTTATTCTTTCCTGTGGCATATGGGGCCTTCTATACAGAGTTAGGTGGGAGGGGAGTCCAGGCTGGGAAGGGGAAGCAAAAGCCCCTGACACTGCTAAGTGTTCCTCATGGGGCCGGTGAGATAGCTCAGTGGTCCAAAGAGCCTGCTTAGGCAAGTTTAGGTAAAGCACAGTAACTGCAGTTCAATCCCCAATATCATATACCACTCCAGCCCCACCCCCAGGGCAGCCTGAGTAGGACACACACACACACACACACACACACACACACACACACACACATACACACACAAATTGTTCATCATTCCTGTACCTTCCCCTCAGAAAAAAGACAGCTTCTCCCGCCTAGTACCCAACAGCTCCACCCTGGGCACAGCTACAGTAGTCCTGGCTTAAATCAAATACCCATGTTTGGGCTCATCACTATGGCCAGAGATAACGTATCCTGATTGGCTAGACTGAGGTGAGGCGCCCACTCCTGGTAGCAGAGCAAGTGAGATTCTGTTTGCTAGATCTTCTGTTCCAGGGAAGGCTAAGAAGTCAGAGTCATCAGAATAACTGGGGAAAAGATGTCTGCCATGTCTGTTAAACTCATCTTCAAAACTAGTAGACTTCCTCAGGTCACTTTAAATGATACACTTAGTTAAAGGTGGCATTACTCTCCTTCAGTGTTTGTTTCTTTTGGATAAAGCTCAAAATGCTTGAGGGCCTAGGAGGTCAGGTTTTGCACACCTCCACCTCGAGCCTCTTTGTTTATTGCCCCTCCTCCCTACCCACAATGCCCTCTTCACTCCCACAATGGACTTGGCTTTCTACTTGAAACAAGGGCTGTTCTTTTCGTCTGTCCATGGATCAGTGGTGTCTGGAGTGCTCAACTTCTGACTATTCGCATTGCTGGAATTCCTTGGAATTCATGTCAGATGTTACTTATCAGAAAGTCTTTCTGTACCTCCCACACAGAGGCTGGCTTCCGTTCCAGCCTCCAACAATTTCTCCTCATTCTTCCTTAGTTCAATTTGACTTGACTTTATCGCCTTCTCCCATTTCCTTCCTCACTGATTTATTTCCTTGTTAATTGACTTTCTACTAGAAGACATGCTTCATCAGAATAAGAACCATGTCTGACTTCCACGCTGCTGTGTTCTGCCACTGAGCACAGTGCGCCATGCACAATAGTGCTTAATAGACACCTGTAAAACAACTGCACGAACAGAATTACATATATTAGGCTGCTGTAGCAGCAGCAGGAACCTGAGTCAAGAGCGGAGATTCAGGCTGTATGTGATCTTATTTCAGTTTCCTTTATTTATCTTCTTTGGTCTTTATTCTTTTTTCCTTGATTTTTCTTTCTAATTTGAAGACCCACAGTTCTGGAATACCTTCTTTCTCTTTGCTGTCTCTTCTAACCTTTATGTCTCCTTTGCTGGCTCCACTTCTTCCCACCAGTCTTAGGCATGTGGCAAGCCTCAGTCTGTTTTATTTGCTATTTGTTGTCACGTGAACACAGATCAGTCCAAAATAAATTTATGGAAGCCCAAAATTCCAAGTGACAAGAACTAAGTACACCAACCAAGAACAGAAACCAGAATTCACGGGTAGCATGCCACAAGCCTAGAGTTATTTTTATAGGAACTTTACTGTCTAAATCATTTATATGTTAACAAGCATAGATTTAAGAACATTACCCAAGAAGTTCTCAAACCAGTCACAAGATCTGATTTCAGGAAGATTTCATCTTTTTTTTTTTTTTTTTTTTTTTTTTTTTTTTTTTTTTTTTTTTTTTTTTTTTTTTTTTTTTTTTTTTTTTTTTTTTTTTTTTTAACTTCATTTATTTATGTTGTGGCTGGTTCAGCCTGCCCTAGGGGTGGGGCTGGTGCAGCATGTGGTGCTGGGAATCAAACCTGGTCCCTGTGCTTGCCTAAGCTTGCCCAAGTAGGCACTTTAGACTGCTGAGTTACCTTGCTGGTCTGTTTTGTTTTGTTTGTCTTTTTGACACAGAGTCTTGCTATGCAGTTCAGGCTGGCCTTGAGTTCACTTTTGTAGCCCGTCTGGTTTTGAGCTCACACCAAACCTCCTGCCTCAGCCTGCCAAGTGGTGGGATTACAGGTGTGTACCACCACTCCTGGCAAGAAGATATCATCTTAAGATGTAAATGAAAAAATAACCAAAGGTGAAAATAAATATTTATGCTTGAAGTTATTTGCCCTGTCTCATCCATAATAATGCAACATTAATGAGAAAGGGCTATGTGCAATAAAGGGAAAGGAATAAGATGACCCTAAAATTTGTGATCATTTCAAATACTGGAAGTGTAGGTTGATGACACTGTATTTATTGCTGAGTGGGAAATGGATACACAAAATTATGTAAAGCTTCTGTAGCAAGGAAACAAAGGGTAATTTCATTTATGAATAATGCTACAAGTTAGATATTTTGTACTTTTAAAATATTTTCTCAACTGTCTACAGCAAGGGTGATTTCATGACACTAATTTCTCAAAAGAATATGAGGTTTTTACTTTATTACAAATGTCTTATAAATAGTCCCTTATGCTAATGTTTAAGTATTTGACCAATCTTACATACCTATATCTATTAATCTAGACAGATTTGATGATGAAAATATGTAATACAACCACTTAAATTTTTGCTCTTGTTCTGAAATTCTGTAGTATATATACTCCTGCTTATTACTGTTTTTCTATTTTTGTTTCTGCTATTTTTACTCTTTAAAATAAAAAATAAATAAATAGTCCTTTATATGTGTGTCATATATATCAAGGCAAATTTTAGAAGCATAATTCTGATTCTTTTGCAAAAACTACATTTTCTGTTTGCTTTTGTAATTTTAAAAAGTCTTTATTTATTTATTTGGTACAGGGTCTCACTGCACAGCTCAGACTTGGAGTGATCCTCCTGTCTCAACTTCCCTAGCACTGGGATTACAGGTGTGTGCCACCACACTGGGTTTTGGGGCCTGCACTGCACGTAGTAACCAGGGATTGAACCCAGATGCTTATGCTGGCCGGGCAAGCATGTAGACTACTAAGCTATCTCCCCAGCCCATGTTTTTATAATTTTTTAAAAAATAAAATGTTCTACAAGTTGGGCAGAATCATACCAGCGCAGAAGTCAGGAGCATTTATCCTCTGTGGGAGGTGATACGGCCACACGCTAAGAAGTTGTCTGTAGCCGGTCAGGGTGGAAGTCATGTTATGAGTAGCATTGCCTTTCACACTTCCACTGGTGAAACTGAGCCTTACTTGTTAGGTGAAGAAGACTCAATAGTGGTTTTCTGAGGTTTATAGGCAAGCCTTCCTGTGAGAAAACCACAGAAGTTACAGATAATGGGAGAGACATGTGATAGATAAGGAGAGCTGATAGGTAGAAAATGGGATGCTAATTCACGAACAATGTAAAATACTAATTACATAGTTAACACAATTCAGGGGTCCTAGGCTATGAGGTTCCTGTAAAATAATAAAGAGCAACAGCTAGTGTAACAGGCCATTGCTGTTTTTATTAATGGAGAACTCTGTAGCAACGATTTACATAAAAAGAATTATATTTTGTGCAAAATACATACTAACCATTTTCTTCAGAAAGTGTTTTCATTCAGTTAGGCTTTTAATATTAAAAGTAAGCATTATCTCTGAGCCCTTAATTCTCTCAGCTATAAAATAAGGGTGCTGGAGCAATATTTTTAGTAATTCAGATGTGAGAGTAGAGCTATAGGATTTTCACAAATGTTTTACTGTATTTCGTGGAAGTTGACATTGACATAAAAACTAATTACCATTTATATTCTTGTGTTCCAATTTTTGATAAGGAAACAGGCTTATTTATCTTAAGGATAAGTTTTATAGTAAGCAAGTAGTACATTTTTTTTTTAAATCTTTGTATTTTAGCACAGGATCTACAGGGTCTCACTGCATACATCAGACTTGTATTGATCCTCCTGCGTTCAGCTTCCCAAAAACTGGATTACCAGCACACACCACCATGCCCCATGTCAGCTGCAGTCTCAGTGCAACCCAGGGGCAGCCAGTATGGCAGGCCTGGGGAACTGAACCCTAGCCACTGCATCTAAAGCTTAGGCACTTCAACCCACTGAGCTATTTGGCCAGCCCTAAGTATTACATATTCAAACTTAAAAAAAAAATGGTCATTTCAGTATTCCAACATTGCTTTATTTGTTGCGTAGACTTCAACTTTAGAATTTGTTGGAGAAAGCATGGCTTTCCTAATTAAATGACAATGAAAATTGCAAACTACTGAGACACAAGAGTTCTAAGGCTGTACTCAGCACTCCATCTCTGATGTATTAGAGTCAGGCCCTCCCTCAGCTAGCATACCACTTTCAAATAAAACCCCTCAAGGACCAGGGCACATTGTTCCACACTTCTTTTCACTTTTGAAAAATCACTCAAAGCATCTAATGGTTTCTTTGCACTTTTAAAACTGTCCCATGAGGCAGAAATCCAAGCTACATATTAAGTGGGAAAAGAACACTGCGATAAAGTAGCAATTCTTCCTTCCCATGTTATAAAAGTCTATCGCTAAGTTGAGACAGATAAATGCCAAATGCAAGTAATACTGCTTGCAAAGAGCATGGGGCACTATTTAAAGGGCTTCAGACATGCTAACTCATTCTTTATTCACAGTCATTAAGGGAAAGAGATAATATGCTCTTCATTTTACAGATGTGATGCCCAGCAATGAGTTATAAAACGTTCTTGAGGTCAAGTGCACAGAAACATTTCTGGAAACGCACCCTAAAAGTTGTGTCATTGTGAGTCATGTTTGCCCTTTTGCCTACATGTAATTTCTAAAAGAATTTTTATTTCTTATGACATAGAATAATAGATGAGACCATCAGAATTATCATGCTCATTCCCCACACTCTTACCGGGACACAGTACTGGGGGCTCAGGACCACAGGCTGAACTCCATTTGGAAATGAGACAAAGACCAGTTAGGATATCCAGGTGCTTCTTTGCTCTTTGCAGTATGCAGCGATAGCAAGTTTTATTCAGTTGTCAGGAATCAATTATGATAAAACATCCATGGTAAGAACGTTGGCCCTCACAGGCTGCCTCTGGTTTATGAAATTTGAGTCTTTAGTCTTCCCTGTGAGGCTAGAGTGACTCTGTGAGCACCAAGCCCTAGCTGAGCTGGGCTTGCAGAAATGTACTCACCCACTTGGCCCTGTGAGAATCTAGGGTCTGGCAGCAGCTCCTGCTAGTCTTCTATTGGACTGGTTGCTCTTGCTTTGTGTTATTAATCTACTTTAAGTCTCTGTTTAATTTCCCCAGTGAGATTGTAAACTTCTGAATGGCAGTGATGTTCTGGGAAATACTTCTGCATTTATCCCATAATGCACTAAACACAGAAAATGTTTGATAAGTGGCAATTGAGTGGAATGAGTAATGAGTATATATATATATATATATATATATATAATTTAGAATTTGTTGGAGAAAGCATGGC
>PVJA010015225.1:0-45893 GCA_004027025.1 Myocastor coypus | reverse complement strand
AAAAAAAAAAAAAAAAAAAAAAAAAAAAAAAAAAAAAAAAAAAAAAAAGACAACCCACAAATTTTGAAAAGATTTTAACTAATAAGTATTCAGACAAAGTTCTTCTATCTAGAATCTATAAAGAATAGAAAACCATTAGGGTCCCAAAAATCAAAGACTCAGTCCAGAAATGGGCATCTGAGATGAACACATACTTCTCAGAGAAAAAAATTCAGCAAGCCTATAAATACATGAAGAAATGCTCCACATCCCTAGCCATCCGTGAAATGCAAATTAAAACAACACTGATATACCATCTCACCCCAGAAAGAATGGCTACCATAAAGAAATCAACCAGCAACAAATGTTGGAGAGGCTGTGGGGAAAGAGGAACCCTTCTCCACTGCTGGTGGGAATGCAGATTGGTGCAACCATTATGCAAACTGGTGTGGAGGATCCTTAGCTAGAAGTGGAAATCCCATTCAATCCAGCTATCCCCCTACTGGGAATTTTCCCAGAAGAACTGAAAACATCAGACCATAGTGATACCTGTGTACCTATGTTTATAGCAGCCCAATTTGTAATAGCCAAATCTTAGAAAGAACCGAAATGCCCATCACCTGAAGAATGGTTGAAAAAGATGTGGTATTTTTATACAATGGAATATTACTCAGCTTTATTTTTTATTTTGTTTAATTTATTTTTCTATTATTATTATTATTATTATTAATATTTTGTTCAAACTCATGACCTTGTACTTGCCAGGCAGGCACTTGGGCCATGGAGCTATCTCCCCAGCCCCTATTTTTTATTTTTATTTATTTTAAAATTTTATTAATTTTAATAAGTAAGAAATAACAATGAGATAGCTTCGAAACACATTAGTAGGACAGCCACAATGATTAATGCAATGCATAAAAAATATGGAATGCTTCACACATTTGTGTGTCATCCTTGTGCAGGGGCCATGCTAATCTTCTCTATATCATTCTAATTTTAATATATGCTCTACTAAGCAAGCAATATTTTTTATTTTTATTTGTGTTTGGTACAGGTTCTCACTACTGAGACTGGACTCCTGGTGAGCCTCCTACTTTCAGCTTCCCCAGTGCTGGGATTATAGGTGTGCTCTGGAACCACCATATCTGGACTCTGTTGCTGGCTCAGCTTGCCCCAGTGGCAGGGCTGGTACAGCATGCGGAACCCAGGATTGAACCCTGGTTCCTGCAATTGCCAAAGCAGGCGCTTATTCCGCTGAGCTATCTTGCCGGCCCCATACCTAGCACTCTTGCTCTTTCAGTGGCTATATGTAAATCGTTACTAGGACTACTTAAAGTTTGTAAGTCACCAACATTTCTACGTTTCTCCTAAATAAGACAAAAGACATTGGATTGTTATTACTCTGAGCATTTCGTCCTATGTACAATTAAGTATGGGTCGATATTTTGGTTCTATATTGTTTATTACCCAAATTTGTCACAATTATTATTTCATTAGTATTTTAGGCAATGAAAACTTCTTTTCAACTTACCTACATGCCGGTCAGTTTCTTTGTATCACAAATCCATTTATTTGTATTTAATTTCCTTCTTCCTAAAATAAATTCTTTACAAAGTATTTTTAGCTAGTGTCTGTTACTGGCAAGTTCTTTTAGACTGTGATTACTGTCTTTATCTGCCAGCCCTATGAGAGTTAAAGATTAGCTGGAATGAAAACCTAGGCTAATGATTATTTTCTCTTGTACTGTTGACAATACTCCATGTTTTCTGATTTCTGTTGTTAAACTTAAGAAGTGTGTTGATAGGGGGAATTCCTCTACTGGTAAACTTTCTTTTCTCTCCAGTTGTTGTATAATCTTCTCTTTGATTCCAGTGTTTTGTTTCCCAGTTTCAACATGACATGCCTAGGTGAGGTCGCGAAGTATTTCTGGAATCTGAGTATTTTTATCTTCCATGAACTCTAGGCTGACAGACTGCCACTCCTCCATTCTCTCTACTTTGTCCTGGTGGTAATTCCTCTGTGACATATCTTGGTTCTTTTTCTACGTTTCAATTTTCTTTCTTATATGTCATTTTTTATAATAATACTTTGGAATTACTAGCTTTCAAGTCTGTTCTATTTAAATGCAAATTTATAATTATATTCAATCTATTTATCATGAACATTGATTTGCTATTTTATTTATTCAATTATTATCATTTTTATTTTCATTTCACATTTGTTCTAAAAGTTGACAGGATCTACGTAGTTCAGGCTGGCCTTCAGCTCACTTTGTAGCCCAGGCTGACCACAAATTTATCATGATTTTCCTGCCCCAGTCTCCTCAATGCTGGGATTCTAGGCATGTACCACCATACTTAGCTAAGCTTTCATTTTCTTGCCCTGGTTTCACGCAGATACATTAAGCATTACTGTCTTAAATTCTCTTTTATATGACTCACTCGTTTATCTCTCTTTGCCAGCTGATTTTGTATATGGAGGATTATTTCCAAGCTGCACATGCAATTTTGGTTTGTAAATTCAGGTAAAAACAGGTTTTAATATGTTATAGAAATCCTACATAGGGCTGGCAAGATGGTTCAGTGATCTAAAGCGCCTGCTTAGGGAAGCTTAGGCAATCACATGGACTGCGGTTCGATCCTGGGCACCACATGCTGTGCCAGCCCCAGCCCCCAGGGCAGGCTGAGCCAACTATAACACAGAAAGAAAGAAAGAAAGAAAGAGAGAGAGAGAGAGAGAGAGAGAGAGAGAGAGAGAGAGAGAGAGAGAGAGAGAGAGAGAGAGAGAAATCCTACCTAAATTGAGATTGTCTCTGGTGAGAGGTTTTGGATTTGCTTTTATCCTTGGGGTGTTATGGCCCGGCACTAATTTTAATACTAAGAATCTTAGAACAGAACTTCCCAGACTATCCAGAGAAAGTAAATTAAAATTTTCGAGCTCACATGAGGCACAGATTGTGTTTAAAAATTACTCAGGAAATATTTTACCTTCTCACATCAACCAAGGTCAACAAAGATAAGATAGCTTCTTAGGTTCTCCCAACACTGAGAGCAGAGTTTTTTCACCAAGATTTGTGTCACTGAGGACATGAGCTTTATGTGAGGAACTCATTTGCCTCGCAATTTTATTTGGGCCCAAGATTGTATCATCTGTTTTCACTAATTTCTAAGAGTCTTTTCCTTCCCTCTTTCTCTGGTTTGGGCACTGGTAATCAAATTCAGGATCTTATGCTTGCCTAGCAGGTTCTGTGCCACTGAGGTAACCCCCCGCTCCTCACTAAATGCTCAATTACCATTTTTTTGTCTAGATTGCTATCATTCACACGAATTCAGCTCATGCCTTATGGAAAGTTTAGTGTAACAACAAGGACAAGTTGAATCACTTGGAATTCTGAAGCATTTGGAGCCACTTGCTCCTGAGAAAAGTCCATCAGTAAACTGGAGGGAATTAGGCAACTGAAACTCACTAGGAAGGAGCTCTTGGGTGACTTATGAATGCTGGGGCAAGGAGAAATACAGCCTTTGGGTAAAATGAACTTCATCTTCTTATCTTCAAAAAGAAAGTTTAAAAGAATCACTACGCCACAAGATAGGAAGGAATTAAACTATATCATGCTTTTGACCACCACTCATAGAACTGCAGAGTCCTAATCTCTCCCTGAAGCTTATATCAGGACTGACAGAATGGAGTGGCCATTGTTCCTCTGTAGCTATTGTTGAGGTGTTTGTGCCTATAACTAGGTCTGGAGGTATGCAGAAATGCCCCAAGCCCTTAGAGGAAGTGAGCTAGTCCAGCTCCCCTTATAATAGTTATTAGCTTAAGTTTTAATTGTTCCTTGCCCCTGGGTATATTGAAAAAGATTGAATATGGAAAAGGAAGTTTTTCTGAAGCCTAACCTGACCCAGGAATTCATTTGTCTCTGGATAGAGATAGTTTGCGGTCTATAGGTGGAGAGCTGTAGATGGCATAACCTAGACTATCAACACCACTGTTCCATCCATTTCTGACAATATGTAATTAGAAGGAATGCTTGCCTGAGCTAGCCAGAGGCCTTTATATAATGTGATCACTCAGGAGATGATTTGCGTCACTTTGGTGACAGATAAGAGGAGAAACATTTGGTATGGAAGGAAGAAACATTACAATCATCTTTGGACCCTACTGGACAAAAATGGACAAAAGCTAAGGTGAAGTGAAACTGGATAAATGATGATTTTAATGTTAACTACTGCTTTTTCACTCAATACCCTGAGTAGGAACCCCAACCTCTTTAGCCTCAGGAGAAATACGGAGATTTGAAAATATCTATCTACCTCTAGTGATAATGATCACAACATCAGTGGAGTCTTAGAAATGCAAATGTGTGTTGAGAATTAGTGTTGCATAAACATGAGTTAACATGAGCTATACACACTAGAATGCCTGCCTCTAGGTGAAGGTGTGGGTACAGAGAGGTTAGCTGAGACATAGGCAAAGAAAATGTGTGAGAAATTAAAAAGAGTAGGGTGAGTTAATTTAATGTGGGTTACAATGAGGTTAGTTTCTGACTATTTTCAGGGCTTATATAATAATATGCCTTGACAAATTTAAAAAGACAGTATTCCTACAAAGTATAATTTCTGCAGCAGAATTAAATCAGAAATAGTACAAAAGTTCCTGGAAAACCCTCCAAATATTTTAAAATTAAGCAATACAGAATAACCAAAAACTGACAGAGAAGTAAAAAGAGAAGTTAGAAAATAGTCTGAGTTAAATAAAAATAAAACAATATGCCAAAATATGTGAGATATAGCTAAAAATATATGTAAAGAAAACCATGTGGCATTACATGTTCATGTGAGAAAACAAGAGAGGCCTCATTTCTGTGGTCTAGGCTCCCATCTTACATAACTAGGAACATAAAAACAAGTTAAGTGTAAAACAAACAGAAAAAAGGAAATCATCGTGGCAAAAACATAAATTGATAAGACTGACACCAGAAAGATAATAGAAAATTTCAGAAACCATAAGCAACACAAAAAATTGACAAACTTTTAGGCATACTGATTAAGCATACTCCCCATACGTGGTGAAATGGACAAATTTCTTGAGAGAAGCAAAGTGAACACTTCTTTATAAATTAAGGGAACTGAATTATTTATTAAAAACTTCCTGACAAAGAAAACTGCAGGCCAAGATGGTTTCACTAGTGAATTCTATCAAATATTCAGTAAAAACTGATAATACTTATAACTGTTCTGGAAAAGAGACACCAAGAAATATTTCCAACTCATTTTATGACAGCAACATAATCATGATACTTGATCAGCAGAACACAGTATAAGAAAAGGGCATATAGGCTGGGGAGAAAACTCGGCAGTCTAAGCGCCTGCCTGGCCGGAGCAAGGACCGAGGTTTGATCCCTAGTGCCACATGTTGCACTGGCCACCAAAACCAGTGCCTGTAATCCAGTGCTAGGGAGGCTGAAAATAGGAGGATTGCTATGAGTCTGAGAGCATGGTGAGACCCCGTAACAAATACATTAAATAAATAAATATAAATAAAAATTTTCAAAAATATTAAACTTAAGTGAATTCTAAATGAAAAAAAGAACATATGAAAATACCAACTGGAAAGATGGTTTAATATTAGAAACATTGATTAATGTAATTCATCATATCAACAGAGCCAAAAAACTTTTTTTGATAATTTTTATTCATAACCTAAAAAAATATTAGCAAGCTACCTTCAATAACTTCCAGCCAGTATTGTGGCTGTTGAGAATAAGGTGAGGATGCTTCCTTTCACCACCCCTGTCTAGAAGTAAACAGGGTGTCCTCCCCGGGGCAGTGGGGCAATAAAAGGTAAGAGGTCTATTAATTAGAAAGGAAGACATAAAATCATCTCTATTCATAAAGAGATTTCAGGCTTTAAAGAAAATCCCTAGAAAACTATTTGGATAAAAAAGTTTTGAAACATCATAGGGTTCAATCTATAAAATCAGTGATATTTCTATGCACTAATCATAAATAATTTGAAATTGAAACTCAAAGAAAAATCTTACTCTTGATATTTTATAGGCAAAAGTATCAAATATTTGAGTGTAACTCTAACCAAATACATGCATGATCTGGCCCTTGAATACTAGAAAATACTGATATTGACTAAGTTTGAATGCCTACAATCAATTAAGGATGGTGGCTATGGGTAGGTGGTTCTTGGGGTTATATGGTGGTTTGTTTTGGTTATTTTTTCTTTATGTTTTTAATCTTATGCTTTACTTTGAAACATTTCCATTTGTTTGGGGGAAATCCTCATACAATGTGCTTGTGCTCACCTTGTGAGGGAGGCTGCCCTGAGCTGGTGAGCCACATGGCCTCTGCACACGTGCTCTGCATGGGCTCCACCTTCCTCTTCCCCCCAGCATTGCTTCCTAGGTTGTTGTGCTTTTCCCTTATTTTGTTGCATTTTGTTAGTTAAGTTGATTTTACTTGAATTGCTCATACTTAATGGAAAAAGAGAAACACTCTTAAAATTTGTTTCCACTCCTCCTGCAGATAAAAACAGTAAGCAAAAATAAATAAATAAATAAACAAATAAATAAATTTGAAGATATACACCACTCATGAATTAGAAGTCAGTAGTATGAAGGTACCAGTTTTCTCCAAATTGATCTATGGGCTTAAACTAATCCTAAGATTTCCGTAGATTGTTTCATAGAAAGTAATAACAGGATTTCAGAATTAACATGGAAAGGTGAAGAACAAGCATAACTAGAAGTTACTAAGATGAAAAAGTTGAGGATTTATAGTATCTGATTCCTAGGCTTATGATAAAGCTACAGTAATCAACATAGTGTGCTGCTGACAAACTAGATGAGTAAATCTGATAAAATACCCCAAAACAGACCCACATACACATAAGCAGATGAATTAAACCATGCTTTTTGGAGAACAGCATTGTTAGAACACTCACTTTGTATGAAACATATTCAAAGCATTAAGAATCCATAACTAAATACATAAACAATTTCAAAATTCAAAATAACAAACCATCTTCTAAAAATGGACAAGACATATAAACCAAGACTTCATCAAAAAATTATGTGAGTAGCAAATAATCACATTAAAATATGTTAAATATCATTCATCATTAAAAATGTAATTTAAGACCTAATAAGGTACCATTATCTATTTTAATAGATAAAATAAGGGCAAACAGAAATGCTAATAATAGCAGCACATGGAATTTTCATACACTTCCAGTAGAAATGCAAAATAATTCAGCCTGTTTGGAAAAGAGTCTGACAATTTCTTATATGCACTCACCATATGATCAACCAATTTTGTCACTAGATACATATTCAAGGGAAACAAAGATGCAAGTACCCCAAAAAACCTAGAAGTGAACAATTATGATGATTTTATTCTTAATCAGAAACAACTCAAATATCCTCCAACTGATGAATGGATTTAAAAACTGTTCTATCTATGTAATGGACTTCTGCTTGACAATACAAAGGAGTGGACTGCCTATCTACGCGGTGTGGATGGACCCACAGTGCATTGCGCTACAGATTTGCTAAGGCCACAGATACGGTTCCACTTTTATGACATTCCACAAAAAAGAAAACTCTACGGGGAAAAAGCCTTTGTGGATGCCAGGGCCTGGGTGTATGGGTAAGGCTGACGATGAAGGACACAAGGGCATTTGTGTGTGTGTGTGTGTGTGTGTGTGTGTGTGTGTGTGTGTTTGATAGGAAGTTACTCTATCTCTGGATCGTAGGAGTTTCCTTGAGTGTGCACGTTGCTGAAATGCATAAAACTGCATAATAGAAAGAATAAGTGTGATTGCATGTTAACTTATAACTCAGTAGGCTGGATTTCTATTTTTTTAAACAATTTTGAAGTGTTTTATTTCTATTTTCTATCCTTCTTTCACCCTTCCTTCAACTGTTCTTCTCCCCATTTAGTTTCTCTCTCTCTCTCTCTCTCTCTCTCTCTCTCTCTCTCTCTCTCCCCCACTTTTAATGCAGTACCAGGGATTGAACTCAGGACCTTGAGCTTGCCAGGCAAGTGTTTATTCTACTGAGCTATCTTCCCAGCCCCTTCTGCTCCCCACTTATAAAAGTTTTTTCTCTCTGTCTTTCTGTGTGTGTGTGTGTGTATGTGTGTCTGTCTGTCTGTCTGTCTGTCTGTCTGTCTGACTTTTCCCTTTCTTAACAGATTTTTGAAGAGCAGTTCATCAGGTACAAAAAATCTTGAAAGTAAAAAAAGAAAAAAATACAGATACCTAATCCATCGTGAAAGGAATCTAAGGAGGGAAAACATTTCCAAGAGAAGATGAAAGCCTAAGCTAGGGTTAGTCAGGTCTGCAAAAAACAAAACAAGCTCTCTGTTGTCATTCTTGCTGTTCTGCCACCATGAACTGCTGCTCTCTGTCATATGCCTGTCTGCCGTGGAGCCAGCTGAGTATGGCCTGAAACTTCCAGTATGTGCTGGAACCACATCCTTGTGGAGAAGATGTTGCTGCTGAGCTCTTCTTCCAAGTTAGTGGCACTGGAGAAAATATTGAAGAGTCATTTTCCTGAGTCCTCAGGGTTTATGGAGCTGTGATGAACATAAACTGTGGGAATCCCTTTCAAAAGTAAGTCCTTTTGGATTCATGGCCAGACTTTAAAGCTGTCGTCACCCAATGACAGAGAGGCTGAGGCAGATAAGCTGGACCATTACACTAATGATTATACTGTGTTCTACAAGGATGTCAGGGTTTACCAACAGCTACTGGAAGAGCAGGATGTTATTAACTGGGAACAAGCTTTTCAAAATACAAGGGCTGCAGAGTGAGTTATATGATGTTTCCAGAGCAGCTGCCAATTCAAAGCAGCTGGATGTAAAGCTAGCTTCCTCCAAGGCAGTGCAGTTTCCTCCTATTTCATCTCTGCCAGACTCTGGTTTCCCAGCGATGTCTCCCCCACGCCTGACCCACATGAGTATCACTGATGCTGATCTACTCAACCAGACTTGGTCGAGGGGTGGCAATGCACAGTGTCTGCGGTACATCACCAACCTCATCTCCTGCTTCCCTAGTGTGTGTGTCCATGATGAAAGGGGACACCCAGTATCCTGGGCATCACAGATCAGTTTGCCACCATGTGCCACAGCTATCCCCTCCCTGATCATTGCAGAAAAGGTTATAGCCAGCTAGTGGCCCTCACATAGGTCAGGAAACTGCAAAGCCAGGGATTTCCCTCAGGAAAATGTCCCAGATGACAATGTGACCTCTATCAGCCTCTTGAATAGTGTCCATGCTGAATTCTTGCCTTGCCGCTTTCACAGACTGATCCTTACCCCCAGGGCTTTTTCTGGGCAAGCTCATCTTTGGCCCAGTAAAACTACAGGAATTTTCCTACTTTCCTTAAACATGTACACACTCTTGGCTGTCAAGGAGGGAAGCATAAACCTGCAACCGGCAGACTTGAGTTGTTCTAGCAACCTGGAGAAGACATGCAGCACCTTCCTGAGAAACATGAACAAAACCCATCTTTGCTTTCTACCATTAATAACAGCAGGGGTCAGGGTATCTGTGCTGGGAAGCAGAGGATATTTGTTTTCTTTTAGGGAGTACTATGGGAAGAAATACCTTCTGCCAGCAATTTTCAGCACAGTAGCAGAAATGACTGTATGAGAATAAGTGACCTCACACAGGAGTTGCTGCTTTATTCCATGAGCTTCTGCTCTGTATATTCACCCCAACACCAGTTCTCTTACTGTCCCCTGCTATGTCTCAATAGCCTCTGCTTCCACCATTTTGACCTAAGTTCTCTGTAGTTCATCCTGAATTGTCTCCTTTAATTACTTTCTCCCCTTCTGTTTAAGACACTAGCCTGTTCTCCCCACAGAATGATCAAATGCTAAAGAGACTACTATTTTAGCCATATTAATATGCTGAGATGTAAAAAGCTCAAGTTAACAGCTTCTGACATTGCCAGTTCTATTGATAACCCACTACTACTATGGACTATTGGATTATATGTACAGCTACTTTCTCTTAGTTCAATGAGAAGAAAGATTTATACTAAGAGAGCTTAGACAAGATATCAAGTCTGCGTCTTGTATTCTGAACAACTATGAAGACAACAATATGCAATACATTAATTGTTGTAACTGTCCTAATAACCTGTTGTGAAACTGTTTCATTGCTATTTCTTTTCATTAAAATTAATGAAAAATAAAAAGAGCCTACTATTTTAATGTTTATAGAAATTTAATGTTACTGTGGGAGGTGGGTGGCAACACAGTTCCTGTGTTGTGTAGTTGTATAGTTCTTCAGTTATGTGTAGGGTGAGGCACAAGAATTTGGATTTCTACCAGATAACAGGTTTCCACTTCTCTGTTGTCTTGGATGGATGAAGATACAGGCATCCTAATGCTACAAACACAAAGCCTATAATTAGGATCATTGCCTATTCTAGTCCCCTTCTTTATAATCTGCTTTTCCATGACACAAATGTTATATAAGCATTAAATACATGTTTGGTCTGTTTTATATATCTGTATGCCTCTTGAATTTTGATAATTTTCACTCTTACTACATGGGAAGAATTTGGGGTCTAGGTAAAAAAAAAATGGCTTTTCATGATTATGTAATTTATGTTGGGAAAAATCTTTGATTTTGATGTACTTTTCATTAACACATGCATGCTCTTTATAAAGAAAATTGAATGGTTATGTAATTAAATTAGCATTGTATTCTATCCTTGTCATTATTTGTTTTTAACTTGGATTTCAATTTCTTGTAAGGATAGTAACGGAAGAAATAAACACAAGCTGCATTCTCTATTTAACCTGGCTGGACAACATGTCAAGAAATAGAGTATATTAAGAAATGAGAACTGATTTGCAGCAATGCTAAACCTGAGGCAACTTAAAGAAGGTCACATGAACAGAGTAGAGAGTAGAATTCTAGGAAAATCATCAGAAGTGGCATCTCTGGTGCTTTTGTCCTGAACAGTCCTTACAACTGGAGTGGGAGGGAAGCTGAGAGGATGGCAGGAATTCATCTCCCAGGTAGGTCACTGGTTAAGCAATATTTAGTTCATCAAAATATGAATTATTCTGGGTGAACATGACCTAATAAGTTGAGCTGTAAAGTATGCCTGGGGCCTTCCCACTTGATTTTTCATGAGTCTTGAAGAGGCAAAAGCTACTGTAATTAGGTTGTAAACTGGGTCCAGAGAAGTTCACAAGACAAAGACCTGAAGCATCTTCCAGGAACAGAGAGAGGTCTGCAGCTTAGAGTCAGCAAGGAAATGGGGACTGATTTCTGACAATAATCACAGATCTTGAAAAAAGACCCCAAATCAGACTTGAGAAAACCCCGAACTACTGTAGCTGATGTAAACTAGTAAGACCGTGAGCAGGGAATCATCCCTATACCACGCCCAGATTTCTGACTCACAGAAACTATAAAACAATAAACCTGTGTTGGTTTATGCTGTTAAGTTTGTGGTGATTTTGCTATATGCCACTAGAAAGTCAGTTCAAAGAGTGATTGACACATTTAAGTATGTCAAACTATTTTCTGAATGAAAATATTCTTTTTTTAAAAAAATTTTATTTATTTTTTTCTTGTTGCAGAACCTTTGTTTGTTTATTCACTCATTTTTATGGCCGGCTCAGCCTACCCCGATGGCAGGGCTGGTGCAGCATGTGGTGCCAGGGATCGAACCGCGGTCCCTGAAGCTGCCCAAGCTTTCCCAAGCAGGGGCTTTAGACCACTGAGCCATCCCGCCGGGCCCCCATCAATGAAAATATTCTTGTAGTTTTCCACCCAAGAGTTCCTCAAGCAGTAAAAGTGGTATCCACTGAATCGAAAAGTATCACAAAAGCTAATATCAGAAGAGAAGACTAAAGGCATGGCTTTGGAGAAGTGGTAGGGACCAGTTCTATCCAGTGGCAGCCACAAAAGTCTCACCGTAAACTGGTGGAGGGACTTCTGTTGGTCCCCTGGTCTGGTCTCTTAACACCTGTTGTGTTGTCCCTACAGGTTTCCCTTACCTCCATGCTGTGACCACACAGACACAAGGACAAAGTTTCCTCTCTGAGCCAGAAACTCTTACAGGTCTCCAAGGCCGAAGGGGAGTTCCAGGTAGAAGCACACTGGTTCTCACTGGTCCGTCTCCACATGGACCTGTCATTTGTGAGGTTGGACACCAGGAAGTATCTGCTTAGCCTCATCATCATAGGAGAATACTTGACCCATTCCTGATGAATCATTCCATATATGTGAAAAGGCAAGGTTTTATTTTCCCTCCCCCAAAGAATAGCATTTGAATTCTAATAGCAAGTTCTGGCATTCTCATAAATTAAAGTTATTGTTTTATTTTCATTTCATTTTTTAAAATTACACTTGCAATTTTTGTTAGTTTATTAGTTCTTTTGATTAAGGCACTGCTCAGTCTAAACATCTTGCAAAATAAAAAGGGAACATGTAATAGTTTACCTTGTAACACTTTAGTCTGATGAAATCAATCTTCATAGAGACATATCTATCTGAATTCCAGCTGATGTCCTTAAGGTGCTCTACAAGATCAGCACAGAATTTATAACCTTCTTTAAGCACACACAGGATCATAATATCACAGCATCCCAGGTCTTTCATAATGTCCTTAGCCAGCTGCTCAATTCTGAAGGAAGTAAAGAATAAAGAGATATACTAAAGCACAACTACTTTTGAGTATTTTCATTCCTTTAACTAAAGTGCATGACATATAGGACACATTTGTTAATCAGGTAATGCAGAAATAAGGTTGGGAAACAGAAACTTTCACACAGAAAAGCTTTGTGAAGGTCAGACAACAGTGTGTTCAAATCACGCTTCTAGTCACATCAATGGACCAATCCTATTATGTGTTATAAAAATTAAGGTGTAAAGTAAAAAAAAATCATATGTGTTATCTATTGTTTTATCACCACAGTGCCTAGTTAACTGTAACAGTTAACTGTAACAGTATTAACTGTAACAGTATTGTTAACTGTAACAGTATTACAATGGTATTTGGCCATATGTTCACTTTATTGCAGAGAAAAAAGAAATGGAGAGTGACTCACTCACCTTACATTACAGGAGACTGGAGGAAATATTGAAGTTATTTTAACCATTAAAGAATTGTATGTCTTACCCTCAACAAACACAGAACACATACTTATGTAAAAGGTGTTCCAGAGTACAATTTCTGGGGCCAGAGTTTCCATGAAAAACTATGCGAAGGAGGCCCCTGGGATTGTGCAGTGAGCAGCAGCCTCAGGTGAGGAAATGCTCTTGCAATTGTTCTTAATTGTTTTATGTCTGTAAGTCCATTGTGCATGTGCCACATAATATACTATAAATGGAGGCAGGACCTAAGGTACATACTTTTAAAAAAAGGTCCTCAGGGCCACTTCAAATAGAATTTGATTTAAAAAATGAACTAAATTATTTATACATTACACAATACTGTGTTTTATTTTTATTTATTTATTTATTTATTATTTATTTATTTATTTGTCTTTTTGAGACAGGGTCTTGCTGTACAGTTCAGGCTGGCCTTGAGCTCAGTTTTGTAGCCCAGGCTGGTCTTGAACTCTCACCAGTCTTCTTGCCTCAGCCTCCCAAGTGCTGGGATTACAGGCGTGCGCCACCACGCCCAGCTAATACTGTGTTTTATATGTGTCCATATATGCATATACACATGTACATACAATAGTATATAGAATAGTAGCCATGGTTTCAGGTAATACTTCTTAAAGTATGATCAGCAGAAAAATATGTATCATAATATGTAGCATCTTTCTTAAGAACGGATGCTTGTTTCTACATGATAGAATAAGTGGGTCAATATATTTCTACACACACACACACACACACACACACACACACACACACACACAGACACACAGAGTCAAAAGTGGCCATCTCCAACTCTGGAAATCAAAGTTGTACAATAAACTAAGAACCACTTATTCTGAAGATATTGAACACTGGATAAAGATAGCCTAAGCCTGTGACATTCTTGCCTGGGGATGCATCCATCATTCCCTTCCGCCAACTCTGTTTCCCTGCCATGTAGCTCAGTCAGTGTGGGGCACTGCCAGAGGTAACACACCCATTAGGAACCTTGTGAATTAGCCTGCCCACCTCAGTAATATGGTCCCATTGTCTTCATAGTTGCAATCTCATGTGATTGATGAACGGTCACATTCATAGTCAGGATATTATAAGGAGTTTGAGAGAGGTGGAGGATCACAGGGCAAGAGTACACTAAAAAAATTCTTCTCATATCTCTAGTTGACCAAAGGCTGCTCACACACATAGCAAGATTAGGGTGGCTGCAAGCCACACACACACACCCTTGGATGATAGAGGCTCTCTGCATGCACAGAATAGGTGTAAGAAGCCAGGGTAAAGTAAAATCACAGAAGACTTGGAGGTGGTTAGTCGGAAACTTGAATACGCTTTCTAGGCCGTGCACATACCTATCAGTAAAGAGTGGAAAGTACTGGCTCAAAATTCTTGACCACCATTTTGTATTAGTTATGGGCTGAACACTAAGTTTTTCAAATTCAGGGGTAAATCATAGTGAGGCTTAAAAATTAGAACAAAGCCAGGCTCAGTGGCACACGCCTATAACCCCAGCACTTGGGAGGCTGAGGCAGGAAGATCAGTGCAAGTCTGAGACCAGCCTGGGCTACAAAACAGAGCTCAAGGCCAGCCTGAACTGCATAGTGAGACCTTGTTTGAAAAAGACAAAAAATAAAATAAAATTAAATTTAAAAATTTAAAATATTAAAACAAGAAGGCCAAGATGGTTGTGAGGCTTGCCACTTTACTCAAGAATGTCTGGGCCAAGAAGCCAGTGCTAGTTTTTGTGGCCCTCTTTGCAAGTCCATCCCCACTGAGGCCCTTCATCAAGAGGACCCATAGAACTGCACCCTACACCTATCAGTGCTCCTGCTGGGTGACAGAAGCAAGCTTGATATGCCTAGCCATCCCAAGATTCTTCAGGCTCCAGCTTGGAGCACCTGGAGAAATTGTGAACACCTTCACTGAAAGGGAGGAAGTCACCTCCCATAAGGCCCCCAATAAAAATGGGAAAACCAAACTCAGTAAACAAATGAAAATGAGAAAAATAAATTACTCAGTCATCAGAGGCCACATATTGTAGAGGAGACAGATTTTACAGACTGAAATGTGAGAGCAGACATGGGGAGAGGAAATATGGAGAGAAAAAAGAAGGGGGAAAGGGGAGAAGAGACATAATTACAGCAACAAATAGAAAATAGCTTTAAAAGTAAGAGATATTCAACTTATAGCAATAATCACTTTATATGCTAGTGGTCTGAACATACCAATTAAAAGACAAAGAGTGGCAGATAGCTCAGTGGATTAAAGTGCCTGCTTGGACAGATGCAGGGACTGGCGTTTGATCCCCAGTGTGCCATGCTGGACCCACCCCCAGGGCATGCTGAGGCTGCGCTTGCTGGTGCACAGTAGTCATTCCAGTGCTTGGGGGGCTGAAAACAGGAGAATCACTATGAGTCTGAGTTGTGTAGTGAGACCCTATAGACCCTCTGTAGACTAAGAGTATTTGGGTGGATTAAAAAAAAGATCCAAGTATATGCTATTTATGAAAAAATCACTTTAAGGACACAGAAAACCCAATGTTAAAGAATAAAAAAAGACAAGCTAGGCAAATGTTAATCAAAAGAAAGCTGAAATAGCTATAATAATTTCTGGTGATGTAGAAAGAAAAATTGTCAGGGAAAATGAAGGATATTATGTAATAATGAAGGGGTCAATTATCCAAGAAGACATTACAGTCAAACATGTATGTTCCTTAATAACACAGTGTCAAAAACTGATGAAACAATAAAGAGAAATAGAAAACCCCACTACTGTATCAGGAGACCTCAACACCCATACTATGAGTAATTTACAAACCCAGCTGTCAAACTCAACAAACTGAGCACAGCAGCACTATCAATGAAATGGATCCTAGGGATATTTATGGAATACTTCACCCAACACCCATAGAGTATCATTCTTCTCAAAAGATATAATCAGGAAAATGCAAGCACTTTCTCTTTAAAAGATACAAATAGAAAAATGCAAAGACAAGCCACAAACTGATAGCAAAAATGTATTTTTAAGTCATACAACTGATAAAAGACTTGTCTCCCAAATATATAAAGAACTACAATTTAGTAAGACAGCCAAATTTTTAAAAATTGTCTACCAACTTGAACAGACAGCTTTTCAAAGAAGATCGCTGGTGAGAAGATGGTGCAGTTGCTTTAGAAAATAATTTGCAGCTTATTAAAATGGCCAGAAAACCCAGAATTCAATTCGAAGTAATCCATCCACAAGAAATGAAAAGATGGGGCCACAGAAAAACTTTCTAAAAAAATTTGGAGAGAGGTAAAAATTTTGGGGGGTGGGGAGAGAGTTCAGGGATTGAACCCAGGACCTTAAGGCTTACCAGATAGGATCTTATGCCACTGAGCTATCTCTCCAGTCCAAGACATTTCTTTAAATCATCAAACTTATTGGTACATTTTCAATATACATAGTGATCGATTTGTCATAGAGAATTCATATTTGTACATGATATAACTTGATTCTTTTCCCCCCCATTCCTCTACTCTCTCTTTAGCCCCCTTTCCCCATTTACTCAAGCTTTGTTTCCACTTTTTTCTTTTCCCTTCCCTTCATATATGTGAATTCATAGACACATTATTCACAACGAACAAATTTAGAAATTCAAATGGCTATCAATTGATGGATCAATAACTAGGTATTGTATAATTGTATATAAATCAAATGCCCAGAAAAATAAATTTGTAGGGTAAAAAAGGAAATTAGTGATTATCATTGGAGGTTGCTACCAGGTTGCACACATTTAGGGGTGATGGATATGTTGTAAGAGTGGAAGACAGAGATGGTGTCTGTGCATAAGAGCTTAGTCATTGAGTCCTTCACTTGCACACAGCAGGTGAGCTCTGCAGTGCAAAATTATATCTTAGTCTTTGTTCTAAAGGTGAGGACTGGCATTGCTAACCCACACCCAAGACTACTAATTCAGGATGTCTAGATAGAGCATGTACTCTAACAAATTTGCTGCAGACAAGATGTTTTTGTATAAGAAAAAGGTCTTGGGTCACATTACTCAGAGCTCAGTAATGTTTCACATAAAGATGCAATTAACTAAAATCATAAAATCCAAGCAAGAAAAATTAAGAATTTGTTTAGACTGAGGTTTGACACCTCCTGAACTGATATGAAAATAAACCTCAGAGTTATTAAGAGGTGAGTAATTATGACAAAGTCTCACTCTGCACAGAAATTTGGCTTTATGGTTAAAGTTGAACAGGTTTTTTTTCTCTCTTTTTGTTTTAATTGCCAGAATGTTCATGTCTTTAATACAGTACTAATGTTCATTGTGAATTACTAAGTGGGAGACTGAGAAATTTATTTATTTATTTATTTATTTATTTATTTTTGTGCAGGGTCTCACTAAGTGGTTTGGACTCATAGTGATCCTCCTATTTTGAATCCTTACAATGCTGGGATTGCAGGTGTGTACAACCATGCTCAGACTCCAGGGCTGGCTCAGTGTACTCAAGGATAGGGCTTGCATGGCACATGGTGCCAGGGATTAAACCCTGGTCCTTGTGCTTGCCTAAGCAGGCACTTAGTCTGCTGAGCTATCTCACTGACCCTCTGAGCAATTTTAGAAATACAAAATTTCCCAAATGTGTTTGACCATTGAACTTATCTCCCCTTTGACTAGTATCATACTTGGGAAAACCATGTTAGACCATGAAAAACCCAAATTAGAACTTACAGCAATGATATACTATATATTGAGAGAACAAATAATACATTAGTCTCAGGCAATGGAAAGTCTTAATTCAGATGAAAGAATGAGATTCCTTTTGTTTATGGGTGGATGAAAAAATAATATCCTGGGAAGGTGATCATTTAATATCAGACTTTATTTTGCTCAGAAGACTTGGTTCATAAAGTTAAGTTTTATCTCAGAAGAATGTAACAGATTATAAAACTATAGAAGGAAAAGTACAATGACTTATAGAAAGGTTTGGTTTTAGAGCCCTGTGTCAGTTTCGTTTTACTCCTCACTGCCATTCCCACTTCAGTTATGGACCTCTAATAGGACTCCAGAGTTGTGTTGTAAACGCCAGGAAGTTTGCTTTCCATAGAATGTGGAGACTTAAATGTTTGACCAGTAATTCTGAGGCTCATAAACAGTCTTAGCACTAAGGCAGTTTGATCAAAGAGGTATGACCTAGAAATTCTCATGCTCCTGGTGAGCTGAATTAATTGTAGGTTTTTGAAAACCAAGAGTAAGTGGAAGTAACTCAGGGCTTACAACAATAAAGAAAATATTGTCTTTGGAGAAGTCAATTGGCTATAAAGAAGCCAGAGAATGCTTGTGAGGACAGGCAGGCAGGAATTAAAAATAGCTCTCTGTTCATAGTTTAAAACGACAGATACTGCTGTTCCCCCAAAACACTGCCAATTGTCAGGAAACACAGTCCTATACCGAGTGGCTGAACTGTGACTCACCACTTGGTCCAAAGTGAAATGAAAGGAAAGAGGAAAGTCAAGACCTCGAGGGCGTGTCCTGTCCCATTATGTAGGTCACCTCTTCACACTCCCTGGGTCACTCTGTCTAGCACAGGATAAAGGTTTGTGGGTGAGAAGCAGTGATTGTCCACACCCAATGGTCATTCTTCTGAACAGGACACCATTACTGTGAGGCTGTAATGAATATACATTCCCTTGTACAAACGTTCAGTTATATTGCCTAGCTGTTATGGTTTATGTCTAGTTGTCCCCCCCCCCCCAAAGCCTCATGCTGTCACGGGGCAGACACTTCTATAGATTGAGACTTGACTCATGAGTCAATGGGATTATGTGATTTAGTACTGATCTAGAGTTTGAGACTTGGTCCATGATCCCTGGAATTATGTGTTTTAAGTACTTCTGGGATTATGGGTGTAGCTTAAGGCAGATAGGCTGAGGTGGAGAGCCTGAATGTAATATAAAGAGAGACAGAGACAGACTGAAGCTGTTGCTCTCTGCTCCCCTGGTTGTTCTGCTGCCTCTGTCACTATTATTGCTGTTCTGCCACCATGAACTGCTGCTCTCTGCCATGTGCCTCTCTGCCTTGGAGCCAGCCGAATATGGACTGAAACCTCCAGTAACTGTGAGCTCAATAAACTTTTCTTTCCTTCATTTTGGGTGCTGGGTATTTGTCCCAATGATAGAACAGTAACTAAGACAGAATTTGGTACCAGAGAAGTGGAGTCATTGCTGTGACTAACCTGACCATGTGGAATGGCTTACGGGAAGAGATAGGAAAGGTTCAGAGATGTCACCTACAAGCAAAGCACTGGAATAGCTTTGGCTGTTCTGTTTGGGAGGTTCTGGTCAGAACTCAGACCAGAAGACTAGCTTGAAGCCTGGGTATAAAGAATGGCTTATGAACAGAAATTGGAAATGTTTTGAGAGGTCCCCAGCTTGTGAAGAGTTGGAAAAGTTTTGGCTATTCTATAGGGGAGATTCTGCTCAGAGCTTAGAACAGAAGACTGACAGAAGGCCTGCCTGTAAAGACCAGGCTGAGGAGGTTTCTGCTGGGAAAAAGGCCAGCATTGGTCATTGGACTCCAGATGATTTTTGCTATTTATTGGCTGAAAGTCTTTTGGAACTTTGCT
The DNA here is from genome assembly GCA_004027025.1 of Myocastor coypus. Lineage (NCBI taxonomy): Eukaryota > Metazoa > Chordata > Mammalia > Rodentia > Myocastoridae > Myocastor > Myocastor coypus. Next base: position 26,157 of record PVJA010015225.1, on the reverse strand, counting down.
TGTGCCCAGAGACTTTGCCTAAGACTGAGATTAAGCATGGTGGACTGATTAATCTTTCAAGAGATATTTCAAAGCAGCCAACTATTGGGGCAGTGGCATGGTTGTTATTGGTGGCTTTTAGCCAGATTTATGTTGAGAATCAAGAGCAAAGAGTCAAGTAAGATGATTTAAAATGTGAGTTTGGCCAGCAAGGAAGCACCAGGAAAGCTGTGGACTGCAAAGATGGAGCTAAAAGGATCTCCATTGCTGGAAAGGAACCAGAGAATCAAAAGGATGGCCTGAGGGCATCACAAGAGGCAGCAACTCTTCACCCTTTGCAGCCTCAGAATTGCAAGGGAGAGAGATTTTGCCTTGAGAAGACAGCCACAGAGACCCAGGTACCAGAATGGCTGCAGCAGGCAAACCAGGTTCTAAAATTGCGCCCTCATGGAGAATATGATTTTTGGAATCAGGGTCAGAGTGCTCAGCAATTTAGGCCCTCAACCCCTTCAGCCTAGGCAGAAGGAAGTCCAGCTACTGTGCCAGTGGGCAGCAACCCTTGGCATCATCCACATAGGCCTATGTAGAATGCGGGAATTCTGAGGTTAAGAAGGCTTCTACCTTGATTTCAGAAGAAGGCCTGGGAGGCCAGGCAGTGTGTCCCTGGGAGGGCAGTGTATAAAGCTGTTTGTGAGAAGCCCGTTCAGTGGAAACCCCAGAAGTTTGGAAAAGGCAGGAATGTGGATCATGCAAAGTGGGAGCAAAGCTGGCCTAAGAGGGAAGCCACGGAAACTACTACCAAGAGTGCCTTAGGGGCAGAGCTGCATGGAGCTCTCAACTCAGTGCAGACTGTTTCAAATGCTCCAGTTGGAACTATGGGATCTAATGTTTACCCTGCTGGATTTTGGACATGTGTTAGTCCCAGTGTTTTGTATTCCCCTGTTGTATGCAACTTTTGGAATGCTAATGTTTATCTTATGCCTTTGAATGTCGGATATGTTTAATTTTTCTGTTATACAGGGGCTCACAGTTGAGAGTTTGCCTTGGATCTTGGAGAAGACTTGGGATTTGGACTTTTCAGCAATGCTGATACTGTTGGGACTTTGTCAACTCTTCCAGATGGATGGACTGAAATGTCTTTTGTAAAAAGGGATATGTATGAGACTTTAGGGGTCCATGGGCAGAATGTTATGGTTTATGTTTAGTTGTCCCCCTAAAGCCTCATGCAGTCATGGGGCGGGGACTTCTATAGATTGAGACTTGACTCATGAGTCACTGGGAATATGTGATTTAGTACTGATCTAGAGTTTGAGACTTGATCCATGATCCCTGGGATTATGTGTTTTAAGTACTTCTGCAATTATGTGTGTAGCCTAGGGCAGATATGCTGAGGTGGAGAGCCTGAATACAATATATAGAGAGACAGAGAGTCAGACTGAAGCTGTTGCTCTCTGCTGCCCTGGTTGGTTGGCTGCCTCTGTCACTATCGTCGCTGTTCCACTGCCATGAACTGCTGCTCTCTGCCATGTGCCCGTCAGCCTTGGATCCACCCGAGTATGGACTGAAACCTCCAGTAACTGTGAGCTAAATAAAACTTTTCTTCCTTCATTTTGAGTGTTGGGTATTTGTCCCAGCAATGAGTAAAAAGTAACTAAGACAATAGCTAAAGCATAAATTTATTACATTTTAAATTTTTTCTCCCATAGAAGTTCTTTTTAACCAGTAAAAATGGGGCTTACAAATAAGGCTTCAAAAATATTGTAGGATTCGTACAAAGATGTGCCAGCCCATAACAGGACCAAAACCAATGAAGAAAATCACACTCACCTGTCCACAACGATGCACGTGTTCCAGATCATCATAATAGTGCTGTGGGTATGTGAATAAATTCAGGTTGTATCCTGGCCAATTGTTGACAATCTGTAAATAAGATTATTTTGGTTCTGGAGCTTTCCAGGGGATATTACTTCAGAGTGTGAGCAGGACTGCTCTACTGCTCTCATCTCTCTGTCCCCGTTCTGCTCCCTGCCCCTGGCCTCTCTCCCTGGCCTACTGGAGAAGCTGCTAAGCCTGGTCCCTTCCCTCCACTTTCACACCTGGAGTGCTCCTTTTCACATACGTGTTAGAGAAATTAAAATAAAAACTCAGAACTGAGATTCTTAGTCTAGAAAGAGCTGCTGCCATCAAAATAAATGCTGGTGTGATAGCGGAGAAAAAAGAACCATTTTACATTGTTCATGCGATCATAAACCTCTATGGAAAGTAGCATGAAAATTCCTCAAAAATCTAAAAAAGTAGAAATTCCACATGACCCAACTATACTTCTTCTGGGTGTCTCAGTTAAAGAGTTAAAGACAATATACAGTTGCATAGCCATATTTGGAGGAGCACAAGTTATAATAACCAAATCTTGAAAGCAGCTTATATGTCTATCAACAGATGAACTGGTACAGAAAACATGCTAATATAAACAGAATGGAGTACTACTTGAGCCTAAAGAGTACACTTGAGTCTTCTGTAAGAAATGGATGCACTTTGAAATCATATGCTAAGCAAAATAAGTCAGATACAGAAGGCTAATTATTTATGAATAAAGAAAGTATAAATAAAAAGTAAAATAAAAGGTAAGTGATGTGAAACAGGGAGCTAGACCTTTTGGAAGTGGGAAGGGGAGCTAAGGATGGATGAGGCAAGTGAAAGGATTAAGATATGAGTTTTAGATCTGCTAAATTCCCATGATGGGTGTACTCATTATGTGTCACAACATATACTAATAAAATACACATGTCATGATGGAAGTTTCCTGCCCACAACTTTTCAAGGGCTTTCATTTCACTGTGAGTCTAATCCAGAGTCCTGTTCATGGGTCTGTCTCTGTGATGAGGACCACGCAGCACTCTCTTCCTCCCACATTCGCTTCAGCCCTTTATCTCCTGCTGATCCTTGCATCTGCCGCGCAGGCTCCTGGCTCATGAGTCTGCACTCCTACTGTTTTTGCCTGCAATGCTCTTCTCTTGGACGGCCATGTGGCTTGTCTTCTACTTCTCTCAAGTCTTCACTTAATATTGTACTAAAAAAGAAGCCTTCTGGGATAACATATATAAAAGGCCTCCCTCCTTCCCCATCTCTTCTTTCCTCTTCACCCCACTTTCCTTTCCTTCATAGATTATATGGCTGTTGCAGGGACTCTTCTTTGTCTTGTTCCTTCCACTGAAATGTTAGCTCATTCTGACAGACCTTATCTTAACTTTGCTGATTTCTTTGCCTGAACCCACATACTGCCTGACTTTCTAAACTCCAACTTCAATCTTTATTCTGTCTCTTTGTGGTACAGGGCACCATACCACTGTTCAGAGCCCTGGAAACTCATAGCTATCATATGTGTTGGCAGACAGATAGACAAAGCATGTACGTCAACTGCAACCTTCAAAAGCCTCACATACGCTCTGCTTCTGCCAGTATAACTGGTCAATGGAGCTACAGAATTGGTATGAGCAGCTCTAGCTCTCACTCTGAGTATTCCCTGAGCCTGCCATGATGTCTAACCCACAGTGGCACATGAAAAGCCCCCAGCCCCTAGGAGAGCCCTGTCTGGCACAGGACAGACCGTCCAACAACCCTGCTGTACACTGGGCCCCAGGAAATCATCCAAGCATTTCTAACTGTCTTACTGGACCACACACGCTACTCACTCCACTTCCTGGAGCCTTTCCACTGATGGTACCATCGCTCATGATCTTCTGAGATCATTCCTCCCAACATGAAAATCCCTCACTGCCCTCTGCTCTGATTAAATAGCACAGATATGCTCTGTATTCCAAGTTTGCTTCTTAGTCTTAAAACTGCTGTATTAGGGAAGTCTTTTACCCTTTCTGAGATCTAGCCCACACCTCTTTTTAAAATAAGACCAATAAAACTGTAGACTGGGTGGTAAGGAGGAGGAAAAAAATAATAGAAATATAGCACCTAGTATTTGTTAGTCATAAGTATCTAATAAATGATGCAAAAAATGCAGAACAAATAAACACATAAAAATATGATAATGATCTATCATCAGAGGCAGCCTGGAGTACACAGTCAGTACCATAGACTTAAAAGATCTGACATATTTGGGACAGGTTTGATGACTATAGAACTGTGGGCATATTAACTTTTCTAAGACTCAGTGTGTTTATATATAAGGTGAAGTAAATGTTTGCCTCTTTTGGAAATTGTGAGACTTAAATAAGGTAGATAATGAATATGAGATTCATATCCATATCAGGTCCATAGAGTACTTAAGCAATAAATGTCAACCATTTGGAAGAACTGGAACATCAATCATTTAATTACAAATGATGTCTTTATTTATTTAAAGAAGTACCTCAAAGCTACCTGGCAAAGCTATTTGCCAAAGTCTTATTACCCTAGCCAAAGCTATAATGTTAGTTCCTTTTCTTTTTAATTATGGCTGGCTCAGCCTGCCCTGGGGGTGTGACTGGCACAGCATGTGGTGCCAGGGATCGAACCGTGGTCCTTGCGGTTGCCTAAGTAGGTACTTTAGACCACTAAGTCATCTCGCCAGCCCCAGAGCTATAACTTTAGAAGAGGAGGAAATGGCTTTCTCTAAACTATTCCGTGCCGGGTGTGGTGGCTCACGCCTGTAATCCCAGCACTTGGGAGGCTGAGGCAGGAGGATCAGTGTGAGTTCGAGACCAGCCTGGGCTACAAAAGTGAGCTCAAGGCCAGCCTGAACTATATGAGACCCTGCCTCAAAAAAAACCAAAAAACAAAAAACAAAACAAAAAAAAAAACAAAAAAAAAAACTATTCCGCAATCCCAGATGAGCGTTCTCACCAATTAATCTTAAATAGCATTCTCACTGTTAAGATAAAAGGCAATTACTAGGCTGAAGGAACTACTGGTTTTATGCTGTGTCATCTTCAATGGTGCATATGAGTCATATTGCAAATAAGTCTAAACCTGAAGGGGTGGAAGCTGCTCTGAACTTTAGATAATTATGTTATTCACTTGCTTTTTTAAAAAGCCCCAATAAGTAATCTTTAAATACTTTCAGTATTACAGATAATATGCTCTAAGTTTATTCAGAAATGCTTTCTCTGTTCAAAGAGGCCAGACATCGCCAAGCTGGGGAAATGACAAGCACATTAACTTAGGCATTGTATACAGCATCCACATCCCAGAACTAATTCTGATTCTCTTGTTCTATTCACAAATTTGCATATCATCCTTTTGCAGGGGCCATGCTAATCTTCTCTGTTTATCGTTCCAATTTTAGTATATATCTCATTAGAAGATGTTATTGAAATCTTTCCAAGTTGTTAAGAATATTTTTTGTTTCTGCTTAGACTATTTATTTCAGGTTTGAGTTTGGCCCCAGAGAGGAAAACAGACTGGAATTGCACATAAGCAGTTCCTCTTTAGCTCTGTCCACCTCTGAACTTCATGCACTTGGATCTGTTCTCCTCAGCAAGCCAATGCCACTGGCTCCTGGGCTCATGTCTAGCAAAACAAGAGATCTCATCTTTTACACCTGATACCTGGAATCTGGGTAGGAGCATCAGGCTGGCCCTGACCCAGACCCAGAGCCTGGAGGATAGTGAACTGGGACAGGTGACTACCTTGAGGGCCATAAGGTCATGAGGGCCATGGCTTCTGCAACCAGAAGAAAGAGGGGACCACAGAACACTTCCTTTTTCACATGCTTTCCTCTTCTGCAGTGGGTGCTGCCCACTCTAGTAAAGCTGTTGAAGGTACATGAGGACCTGATTATTCACCCTCACACTGACACTCCATCCCCATGGGAGTAGGACAGACAAGGCAGAGGGAAAGAGTCACTCTAGAGTTGAAACACAATGCCCATTTCAGCATTTCTCTTCCTCTTACCAAATTCTTTTGTGTAGGTAACAACATGGCACTTCTGGAAATGCTTAGGTAAAAATCAAACTAAACTGAGAAACAAAAAATGTCTGATAACCTAACCCCAAGCAGCCAGGTGGGCAAAGAATAGCTCATCAACCACCAAGAAGGAACAAAGAGGCAATGAACAGGAATCTGGTGAACTTATCAGCTTCAGATCAAGTGACAACCGACTCCAAGCAGAATTCAGAACTCAAGGTCTCTAGATTTCTTATTTGGCAATTGGTATATGTTACTGTTCATTGTTAGTAATCTATGAAGCACTATCTGCCTGATTTAATTAAAAGCCATTTGTGGGTGACAGTCATCTTAAAAATCATATACTTCTTTTGCATAAATTACATTTTTCTCATTTAGCTTCAATCACTTTTTCTTCTGCTTGCTATCCTTATCACCAAGTTTCTGAATTCAGAATTTTCTTCTATACTGCATTCCTAGAGAATCTTTTGAGTGATTCATTCCCAAACCTACATTCAGCAAGGACTCTAGTCATTCCATCTTCCTTCACCAGTCACCTCAAGCTGCACATTTGTTCTGGTTTAGCTGCATAGTCATTTACCCACACCTGTTCCCTAGATAGGCCCTATCTATGGAATTCTTTCCTGGAGTCAAAGCTTAAGCAGAAAAGTGTCTGAAACTTGATTCAAATTCTGCTTCTTCCATGTACTACTACATGACCTGGATGATCTGCATATTCTTTTTTTGTTGTTGTTGTTTTAATGAGCAGAACATATTTGTGAAAGGAAAGAAAGCTCCTGTCTGAGAGAGAGACAGGAGGGGGATCGTGAGTGGATGTTCCCCTGGATTTGCATATTCTTAGTGCCTTGGTTTTTTTTCCGTCTGTAAAATAGGAAGTATAACAGGTTTACATCACAGCTTTGAAGATTAAATGAATAATATAGGGAAAGTGCACAGGAAGTGCTCGATACTGCTTGCTATTGATACTTTCCTATTTATTTCTGCAGTACTATAACTTTTCTTTGTCCTTTTCACACCTCCATCCTTAAGAGCTCTTCCAGTATGCTTACTCTCTCCAGCTTTCCTTTCCCTGCCTCCATATATGAGCATCCTTTCAGCAGCTCCCTGAATTCTCTCTAAACTGCTTCATCCCCCCAAGGTCATGGTTTTATAGGAAAAAATAACATAAACACAGGGACCACTTCCATCCTGCACTGGTTGCTTCAGTGAGCCCCAGCCACCGATCATCTCAAGCCCCTCAGGAGTGATGCAAGCAATTTCTCCTCCCTTCCATTACCTCTGCATCTTTCACAAATATTTGCATCTTTCCAGAGCAGTTCTGTTGACATAGAGTGGGCTTTTTACACTGGCCTCCCATTTGATTTTAAACATTAACAACTGACATAGTGAGTAGCCTAGATGTACCACATCCTTTCACCTGTGTTCTGTGGTGGTATCACATTGTAAACACTAGGTAGTTACAGTTCCTACCACTAATGGTTCTGTAACTGTTAAATATGATGTGCCCTTTCCCATCATTGTCCTCCTTGCTCCTTTGGACTCTCAACCACCTCATGATACCCCCAGAACTCTGTTCTCTGGGGCTCGGTGCCCTGCTTGCTTCCTCCCCTACCGGCTTCCCCACACACACTCTGCCTCTTACATTTGGCCCTTTCCAGGTATCAGTCCTTACAGGTTTTTTGTTTGTGTTGTTTTTTCTTTTCTTCTGGATGTCTTCATTTCCTTGCACTGCCAGTATTTTCTAAGTCTATTCCAACGTTTTTCTGAACTCCAACTATGAGTTTCAAATCACCAGTGGTGCATACTGGCCTGTGAGCCCTACAGACTTAAGAGTTACACTTATTAGTTTCCCTTTTTACACTTTCACTCCCTTTCCATTTTCCTACTCCTAGTCCTGTCCATAGGCCCTATGGTGCCTTTCTGAAAGAACATGAACTAGATGTGAAGGTTCTAGTGCCTTGGCGTCCTCACATGGCTATCTCCTCTTTACCCTCCCAACCTAGGCTTAAACATCACGTTCCGACCAGGTAAGCAAAAGCATCACTCCCTGCCCTGCTCCAAGTATCTGGTTGCCCTATTTGCATGGCACACATCACTCTCCAAAGTCATCTTTTCTCACAGCCCTCGCCTTTGTCCACCTGGAATGCAAGTTGCAGGAAGATAGGACCTTTCCTTTATCTCATTTTGAGCTGCATGGCCATAACCTAAACCACTCAGAATCCAGCAGGATGGCAACAAGCCAAAGAAGTAGATACATGAAGCTCCCCCTCCTTTAAAGGAAAGGTTCTGTTGTTAAATTAAGACCCGAGCAACACGTTTCAACCTAAACAGTTCTATTTGAGGTGTTTCCATCCCAGCCAAACTAATCCAGTCCATCACCAGTGAATTACAGGCTGAGCCCTGAAAGGCGAATCTGAGCAGGAAAGGGGCCCTACCCAACACGCTCGCACTTTTCATATTGAACCTGGCACGGGCATAACACCTCGGACTTTGAGGGATGGGAACTCACTGACCAGCCTTTGAGTAGTGCCAGGTCCAAGGGGCTCAGGCCTGCCCTGGGCAGTCCAGATTACACAGATGCCCACAGTCCTCTCCCACTCTTTCCATAGGCCCTGTTGGCCATCTCTGCATTCACAGACAGGCCACCGGTCAGTTCAGAACCACCACCAGCCTGTCCCCCAAAACGAGCTCAGAGACTTAAGGATCCCACATTTAAAGGTTTCAGAGCTCCAAGTTCTCCAAGCACTTGAACTGCTTTTATTTCAGCGGCCCGCGAAGGATCCTCAGTTGTCAGTTTTGAAAACAAAACTTAGAAGTCAGGAGGCAACGCAAAGGAGACAGCTCCAGAGAGGCCAGCGGGGTCCCCTATCTAGCCGGCTCGCACTGGGCTCCCGGTGTCCAGCAGGAGGGGGTCCAGGCCGGAGCGGGCGAGCGGCTCCCGGTGGGAGCGGAGGGAGCCCGAGGACACGCGGAGGAAACCTGCCGGCGCTTTGTCAGCCGAGGTCGGGGAGGGAAGGCCGGCTGCGCGATCCCGCCGGGAGAGAAGCTGCAAAGTGGCCGGCTGCCCCGAAGGCATCCCAAGCATTTCATCTAAAAGGGGGGGGGTGCGGGGATGGAGGGCCGCCGGCCAGGGCGGGGGAGGGACGAGCGGGAGCGCAGGCTCAGCCCGAGTCGCCAGCTTGCAGTTATTACGAGGCCAAGCGCGGCGTCCAGCGCTCGCTCGGAGCTCCGGGCCAGGCTCCTGGGCGGGCGGGGCTGCTCCGGGAGCAGGTGCGGATCGGGCGCCCTCTCCTCATGCGCGGTCCCCGGCGCTGCCGCGGTTCGTCTGCGCCCGCGGGACCCAGCTTTCCGGAGAGGCGCTTCATAGCCCTGGCCTTCTGGCGAGCAGTTTCTCGGCTCAGTCCCGCCAGGGTTTTCTGCGCCTGTTTATTCCAAACAAGGCCCAGGAGAGCGGGATGCAGCGCCCTCTCCAGCGCGGTGGTGGACGAAGTGCGTCAGGGCGGTTTCGCACCCTCCAGCAGCCCGCTAGGAATGGGAAGAGCTTCCTGGCTGCTTTTGTCTCCTAGCGTGCGCGGTGCTGGGCCTGGGCCCTGCTTTGCGTCTGCATTGGACAGGGGGCCGAAGAGGCTTCCCAGAGCACTCTCTGAGTTAGCACTTTCTCAAGGACAATGGGTAGATTGCAATTGTTTCAGGTTCCCTCTGATAGGAATCCCTGCTTTATGAATCTGTTATATCCCAGAGCCTAATCCCAGGCTTCTCTCAAGGCAGTGCTTTGTAATGCTCTTCCTCTCAAGTCGTGCTTTCAATATATGGCTAAGCCATTCTTCGTCTCTGATGCCTAGCCAGAGACTCCACAGGGCTGGCTTCAGTTTTGAACCCTTGAACTGAATACAGAATACAGTTCTTTGGACACAGGCCTACCCGAAAGACTTCGTGAGATCTTTAAATTCTGGCACAAGGTGGGGAGCAGAATGCTTGTTTTGCCTGACTGGAGGCGAAAATAACTAATAGTCAGATCATGTAGCCCTAGGTTGGAAAAATATTAATCATTGAGAGATGGCAACCCATCACGCTCAAAAGTACTTGTTTTTGATGCCTCTTCCAAATGCAGGTGCAGAGGAAGAGAGCCACTCAAGGGGCCCTAAGCTTATTGTCCAAATGCATAGATCGTGACATTTTTTGGCGCAGTTTTTCTTACAGGCCTCTTTCTGGAAACTGGTGAATGCTGCTTCACCTGCCATATTCCTGCTGATAGGTTGGGGTGCAAATCTTGCACAGCTCAGTGAGACCCTGCTGGGGGTGCCTCATGCTCTGAGATATACCGCCACTTCCATAACCACCTCAGCCGCAAGAAGCTCAGTAAGGGAACGTGGGCCAGATTGAGGAGTTAGGGACTTCAAAATATGCCACTGGGCTGCAAGTGTGGCAGAGTGGAGCAGCAGAGGCTTAGCCTGTGCAAGGGTCTGGGTTCAGCCTTGGGCACATATACACATGCACACATGTCACAGAATTAGTTGCTTCTCTACCTAAGAGTCAAAAAATGATAAGTGGTTCCAGGCCAAACACTATGAAAAATGTAAGGGAAACACAGGTAAGTCTCTCCTCACCCATGGGGAGTCCACTAATTTAAACATCAAGCCCAAGTTCATATGAAAAACCGTAATTTGTCTGAAAGTTGTACATAGGATTTTAAGAATATTCTGTGTAGACCACTGTAAGTTATACTATAAAGACCACAGAATGATGAATAGCATTTGAAAAGCAAAATAATTCTACTATTTTTGTATATTATAATATTTTGTCTTGTCAGATTACATTTCATACTTTGGATAGCATTTGTATGATGTAATAGTACTCAATATCACAAATAGTATTTACAAATACTAGTATGGAAGAATAACAATACTCCTGCCCAGGCTTTATTCTTAGACTCACATTATGAGGAGAAATTAGAGGCAAAAAATGAATTTTAAATATCAAATTTCTGTTATATATCATGTGGAATAGATTTGGACTAAAATTCTAATTTTTCTAGTAACAGTCCTTATGACCTTAGTCAGTGAGCCTAAGCCAGTTCCATTGATGTAATGTGCTTTAATTATCTGTAAAAGGATACAGTTCTCTGCTGCATATGATATTGTATGATGTAACATGGAAGAGAGTTTTATTATGAGCCTGAGCTTTTATGAAAATGCATGACCAAATGTATGTAGAATTACTGTATTGAAAATGCTAAGGAACTTCATCAGGGATAGTTAGCATTGGGACAACCTGAAATTGGGAATAGATATGAGGATGCTGAAAATGGGAAAATTATTAAAATAATGAAAAAATAATAAAAAATAAAATAATGAAATTTTCTATAAATGATATTTTAACTCAGACTGTCCATTCTCTAATAATCCTTTGAAAAAGCCATAAGAATAAACATGTGCAAAGTTAGTAAGTATATTGCATTTTTCCGGTAGCCCTTTTCTTTAAATCACCTTTTAGCTGTAGGGTCGCTGCTTCTTTAATTCTGCAATTATTTTTTGCTGCTGCCATGGTGAAAACACAAATATTTATAATTAACTGAATTCTCCATAAAGCTTTAGACTTTTGTCCTGGAAGCACATGCTAATCTCATATTTTGGTAAATCTTTGGCTTTTGCCAATATGAATCTGTTACTGAAGAAGCAGTTCAAACTGTCTTTCTACTCCCTGCTGGCCTGATACTCCAGGACACTGGATTGGAAATGCAGAGGCCACTTAATACACTCTGTATCTTGAAACAGGAAAATATATCTAAAAAAAAAAAATGTAGCCTGGGAATTGTGTTGAAACACATAAACATGTGAAACTTAGTGACTCAGATTGTTAGTCACAGAGTCACTGGTTAGAATCTGGACGAAGTCCTCTGTGGACAAAGGCCAGTAATAATGATGATGATATTTTGCTTTTCCATAGTGCTGAACAAAAACACTTTGCAAATGTTACAAGCACAAATGAAAACACAGTAAGACGTTTTCTCCCAAAAAGTCAGTCTAAATGAGTATCTTACTATCTTTGAGGCAGATTCCCCCTATATAAATACAGTAAAAAAAATATATACATAGTTGCCACAAATTCTAACAAAAAGAAACTTAACCAACAGCCTCATTAGTATTCAGTTAGCATAGTAACCCATCTTTCCTGGTCTGTTGTTTGAAGCAGACTGGACTCAATGTGAGGTCCTAGAGTAAAGGAAATAAAGAATGGTTCCCTAGTAGTTCTTACAAATAGAGCCAGGAGCTATGCTCAGAACTGGGTTTTGTATTATTATAATTTCTGAGGGTAGGTTGAAGCCTGAACTCTGACAATAATGCCAAACATGAGCAGTATCATCAGCAGTAAGTGCTGGGCTGCTTTAGAGCTATCTCTCGTCTCTCTCACCATCTGACTGGAACAGGAATGGGAAAGCATTAGAGAAAAAGAATAATGTGTCCATGTGTTCCTCCAGATCTCAGAGTCCTGGCAGCTGACCTCAACTCTCTTGGCCACCATAAAGCAGTCACTGAAAGGACACAGCTGCAGGAACTTAGGACTAAACACTAAATAAATCCACAGAACTGGAGGAAAAAGTTACATACATGACCCTAATACAATGTTCTGTGGTTATGAACAAACAGATTAGCATCTAATGGTGCTGGCGCTGCCTGTGAAGGGTTTCTTGACCCCTCAGTTGGTGCTGAGTTTATAATGCGGGAGATGTCCATTTCAAAAACCAAAACCCCCAACCTACACAGAAATAAAAGGAGCCTCCTCGAGTTTGGCTGGCATCCTAGAAGGACTAGGAACTTGCTAGAATGAAAATGAGCAGTTTCTTTGCCTACATATTGCTTCAGATTTGAGTTGATGTGTGATATGCATGGGTCCAGCTAGTGACAACTTCTGGATTGCAAGGGGTAATATTAGAAAGGGGCTGGGAGATGTAGCTTGAGCATGGCAGGCCTCAGATACCAGAAGAAGTGATGTTAAGCTGGGCGTGGTGGCACACACCTGTAATCCCAGCACTCAGGAGGCTGAGGCAGGAGGATTGGTGTGAGTTCGAGACCAGCCTGGGCTACAAAAGTGAGCTCAAGGCCAGCCTGAACTGCACAGTGAGACCCTGTCTCAAAAAAAGACAAAAAAAAAAAAAAAAAAAAAAAAAAAAAAAAAAAAAAAAAAAAAAAAAAAAAAAGAAGTGATGTTGAACACTGATCTTTTTTTTTAATTTTTATTTTTGTTATTCATTTTAATGGCAAAAAAGATAAAATAGGAATGAAACAGTTTTAAAACAAGTTAGTAGGATGGTTATAATTAATACCATGCATATTGTCTTTATAGTAGTTACTCAGAGGAAAAGGTGCAGGCCTGGTGTCTTGTCTAAATGACATTACTACACACTTTTATTATCAATGAAGTAAGACAAAGTAGTTATAACGGTATTCTATATGTAGCCTATATGTATCTCTGTGTATACATATATATATTTTTTCTTTTCAAAATTTCTAATACTAGGAGAAAATATCATATTATGTCTTATAAGTAGATTGTAAGTCAGAGATATAGTATGAATCATAAAACAAAAAGTATAGTTAAACAATATGCAGAAAATTAATTAAATATTAATTAATTAAAATTAAACTAAATATTTCAAAACAACATTCCAAAATTCAAATCAAAGCATGATTGCAACTTAGAGGCCAGAATGTTATGTATCATATGTACAAATCTGTAATCAACTCAGAAAATTCACATAGTATTTGAAAAGGGAATATATACAAAGATAAAAACTAAGAAAAAGTTCCTATGTTAGGAAAGAATTAATAAGAATAAAATGTAACATAAATAGTGAAATTGCAAATATATGACCAGAAGTTCTAATACTTTGGGGATAGGATATCACACAAAGTTCTAGAATGTTGTGTACATGGACAGTGTCCATGATGCTTACTGGTGGCCAGGTGTCACTTGTGGGACAGAGCTACTGCTATTTCCTTGATATCCACCTGCAGAACTAGACAGAATCATGACCCATAGGGTGCAGGAGACATCCATTTGTAGATTATGCTGACAGACATATTCTGCTGCTATATATAAAAGAATAGTTAAAAGACTACTTTTGTATATCTCTTTTTCTCCTGTTTAGTTATTTGCCCTATTTTGTGGGTTCTTTCCATTCTTGTTCATGGAGTTGTGGTCATTTTGATCTTTCTCTAGAATATATTTTAGTAAACAATGTAGGATTTGCTTTGTCCTCATGAAATTCTTTAGTTGTTCTTTGTCCTGGTAGTATTTCACTTCTCCATTGAACTTGAAGGAGAGTTTTGCAGGGTATAGCAGTCTGGGCTGGAATTTGTTTTGTTGCAAGATTTGAAGTACTTTGCTCCATGCTCTTCTTGACTTGATGGTTTGTAAAGCGAAATCTGCTGTGATTCTAATGGATTTTCCTTTAAAAGTGATCTGCTTTTTTTTAATCCATCAGCTTGTAGTATACTGTTATTTTTGGGATCTTCATTATTATATGCCTGGGTGTGGTTTTAATTGGGCTGATGTTATTTGGAGTTCTACATGCTTCAGTTACTGAATGTCAAACTATTTCACCGTATTTGGGAAGTTTTGTGCTATTACTTCTTCCCATATTCTTTATATATCATTTATACAGACTCCTTCTTTCTCATTGATACCTATTAGTCTTTATCTTTGCATCATCTTGCAGATGTTGAATTATTTTTTCTTGCATCCTAGCTGTTATTAAGAGATCTTTTCTTACTTCTTCGCTAGCTGTAGTGGTGTCTTTAAGGTCTAAAAGTCTGTGTTCACTTTCATTGAGATGATTTTTGCCAGCTTGTGATTGAGGTTTTAAGTTTCTGTATAGCACTTCCAATATGCTTCATGCATTCTATTACTTTCCTATACTGCTCACTCAAGGATTCTATCATTTTTCTATTCTCCTCCATTTTTATCATTGTCTTTAGAAGCACTTAGTATTCCTTTATTATAGGTATTATTTCCTTTTTTACTTCAGAAATTATTTCTGATCTGAATTCTTCTATACATTTCTGCAGTTGTGTTTTTACTTCAGATGCTATTATTTCAGAGATTTCGGGTGTGTGATTTCCAATTTCTTCTATGCTATTGTCTCCTGTATTTGTTCTGGGTGGGCTTGGGGCCTGAGAGCACATTTTGTTCCTTTCCTTTGTCATTTTGTATAGCCCTGCCTTCTGACTTTTGGTTTAGAGCTTTAGTAGAGTTCTTACCTTAGCACCAGGTCCAGATCGATGAAGTTCAAAGTCTCCCAGGTGGGTGTGGCTTGGATCTAGCTTCTGAGCTCCACTTCTTCCTGTTGTAGCTCTTGGAGGCAAACCTGCTGTTCTACTCTGTCAACATATTCTGCTCCTGGACCAGCTGAGTGGGTCTTGTCTCTAGTCTCTCTGCAGGGAGCTCTGTGGAAGTTTTCCACACTGGGAGTGCTGGGCCTGGTTGCTGGGTCAAATGAGTTTCTGGCTGGCCCAGGGTGGTCTCACTCACACACTGGGTCTGGTTGCTGGGTTGAATCTGGTCTGTTTACACAAAACTACCCAGTGTATGTATGCCAATAGCCATTGCTGGTGTTCAGTAACGTCATTGCAGAATGAGATGCTTCCCAAGCTTTATAGACCATGAACAACTGCTGAGGGGGTGTTTTATAGACATCTAATTTTTTTTCATTATTATAAAATGTTTATATTTAGGGTTTAAATTTTATTTTCAAGTAAGAGGCTTTATATGGTTTTAAAGATAAACTAATAGGAGTAGTTTCAATATAAGGTTTTTCCTGAAACTATGTATTGATATTTATTTATTTATTTGGAGGGAGATTATTTATTATTTTTAAAATAATTTTTTGGTTTTCATTTTTTTCTTTTAATAAGAAATAACAATGTGACAGTTTAAAAAACATGTTATTAGTACATTTCCAATAAGTGGATATCCTTTCTTTTTAAAAGTATGTAATATCAGGTTGTCCAGATAGTTTGGTGAACTAAAGTTCCTGTTTAGGCAGATGCAGGGGCCAGGAGTTCAATTCCCCAGACTGCTACACCAGCGCCACCCCTGGGCTGCACTGAGATGGTGAATGATACTGGGTATGATGGCACACAGTTGCAGCATTTGGGAAACTGTGATCAGTAGGGTCACTGTGAGTCTAATCTGTGTAGTGAGACCCTGTAGAGCTATACTAAATATACACAGACACACAGAGTCACACACACACACACACACACACACACACACACACAGAGTTAAAAGTATGTAATATGAATTTAAAGGGATATGAATTTAAAGGGATATGACTTAGGCCTTTTTCTTCCTTTGAAAGGCCATGGCTTTGTAGTGTACGTCATCATTCAATGGACCTGAGCTTTTGCATTACTCCCAGAAGATGAGAACCTTACTTCCACCTGTCCCACTCCTATTCCTATTGCTTACCTTCTGTGTCCCAGGTGTGAGCAGAGTGAGTCTCTGGTAGCAAGAGAAATGAAACTCATCCCAGTGGCGTTGGTGTTTGTCTCTATCAGTGATAGGACAGTGGCTTGCAATTGTGTGACATTGCCAGTATGAAGAATGACCTGGGCAACTGGGAAGCTTAGGGAGGGCATGTTATCTCAAATCACACCAGGGTGTGAAGAAACTAGGCTTCTGATTCTTTCCATAGAACCCTCTGTCACAGGTAGGACCATGGGGGTGTATTCCATAAATAGTTCTGTGTTTTATATATAGCAAAACTGAGATCATTGTGTTTCCTAATTAGGGAATCTCTTAACTACACACACGCCATCAAGGGTTCCTACAGGACTCATGGTGAGTTGGGTTAGATTTGAAAAATATTAGCCATTCTATTTATGATTTAAAAAAATGAAAAAATGTTTTTTTCTATTTTAAATTAGCATGTAAAGTTTGGTTCAGTTTGAGCTATATAGAAGAAGTAGAAGTACAATATAAAGGCATATTAAATATGCTCTGGAATCTCCCAGTTTTGTGATCTGCAAAGTGTGCTTTACATAGTTGTGACCAAATGTATGCTCTTAGTCCTACACCCTTCTCTGCTTCACACTCCAAGTAAAATAAACACATAACGTGCGTGTTTTCCATGGTATGACCATTTTCCAATATATTTGTATTACTCGTTGATTTCGATTTTTATAGGTACATATGTACAAATGTTTGTAATAAAACAATGATGCCATTTTAATTATTTCTAGAGGATAACTTCTCTATAAATGAAAATTTTAAATTAGAAGGTATATTTTAAGGTTCTTCATATACTTTCCTAAATTTAAATTTCCTTCTTCAGTGAAAAATTATAAAAAACATTTTTATTTTTATTTTTCTATTTTTTTGAATTTAGTATAGGGTCTACAGGATTTAACTGCACAGATTGGACTTGTGATCCTGTTCTCAGCCTCCCAAGTGCTGGGATTACAGGTATGTGTTACCACGCCCAGTCTTAATCACTGCCTCAGCATGCTCTGGGGCGGGGCTGGCACAGTAGGTCAGGGGTCAAACCCCGACTGCTGCACAGCAGGCGCTGTAGTCCACTGAGCTATCTGGCTGGCACTTGATTTTTTATTAGACAGAAAAGTAGCTTGATCAGTGCTCCTAAAGTTTGAAATAAGAAAGTCAACAGTAAAAGCTAACTTTAAAATTAGTGAATATACTTCCAAGAAACTCTATTTCAAACATTAATACATAGCTTAATTTAATATTTATAGTCTATTCCTAAAGAACAAGTGCAAATGAATTAACTTTAAAATCCCATAAAAAGTAGATTAGTATTTTTTCATTGTCTTTGTAAAAGGAATTGGGGAAGGTGTAGTGAAAGGTTGTCCCTGAATGCTGTAGTAGGCTTCAAATTTGGTGTTTGGGTTGAAGCAGCTTTCTGCTTCCTCAAGCCACTTCTGATGCTACTTGGTTGTTGTGGGCAGTAGTTTTCTCACTTTTGTACTCATCTTTCCTTAGAATCTCCATTGATTTTTTAGTTCAGCAAACCTATCATGATCCATTAAACCCAAAGCTGAGACTAACATTATTTTTATCTGACTCTGAATTTGGTTTAAGAAAGGCTCTTCATATCTTCTTTGGTTCCTGTTAAACTCACAAATAGGAAAACTCCTAAAGGTCACCTGGGTGAGAGCCTCCCACCATACTTTAAATTAAGGATAGAATATCAGAAAAATTGGGTTTGCACAGTAAGGTCAAATGCTTAAGCAAAGGGCTGGTGAAATAGCTCAGTGGACTAAGGACCTGCTTTGGCAAGCAAAGGGACCAAGGCTTGATCCCCAGTACCACAAGCTATGACAGCCCTGCCCCCAGGATGTATTGAGCTGGCAATGGAGTCTGGGTGAGGTGGTGCACATCTGTAGTCCCAGCGCCAGGTAGGTTGAAAACAGGAAGATCACCATGAGTCTGAGCTGTGTAGTGAGACCCTGTACCAAATACATAAATTGAAAAAAAAAATTTAAGCAAGCAATAATTTCTTTCTGCCTCCAAGTTTGATGTCAATGGTTTTTCATCCTCTAATTATTCAGCATGTTTAGCATAATCAGCTATAGAACAGGCACCTAGGTTCCCTTTTGCAGAGGGAAGAGGAATGGCAGGTGGTTGTGTCAAAATTCTCTGTGGGCTTGGGGATTTTGCTGAAGCTTAAATGATATACACAGACTCCCTTAAAAATTATAAAAGTCATGCCTGGACCTTTCACTTTTTTTTTTTTTTTTTGAGACAGGGTCTCGCTGTGCAGTTCAGGCTGGCCTTGAGCTCACTTTTGTAGCCCAGGCTGGTCTCGAACTCGCACCGATTCTCCTGCCTCAGCCTCCTGAGTGCTGGGATTACAGGCATGTGCCACCACACCCGGCCTTTGGACCTTTCACTTTGATCAACAAGTCCTATTCTTTTTTTTCCCCCTGGCACTGGATATTGAACCACGGACCATGCACATGCTAGGTGAGCGCTTCATTACTGAGCTAATTCCCAGGCCCATGTGTTACCTTGTGCTTCATGATAGTTCAGGTGTGCTGCTCCTGTGACTATTCTATATTCTTTTTCATCTCTTCCTCCTCTAAATCTTAAAGCTAGTTTGTGTTTCTGAGTCCTCCTATTAGGCAGACTTCTCTAGTCAGGCCAGGTTTTTTTTTTTTTTTTTTTTTTTAAATAACTAACTTAGAAACTGGGGATGTAGCTTAGTGATACAATGGGTGCTTAGCATGATCAAGGGACCATTTCCAAGCCCCAGCCCTAGGAAGAAAGAAAGAAATAAATGAAAGAAAGAAAGAAAGAAAGAAAGAAAGAAAGAAAGAAAGAAAGAAAGAAAAGAAAGAGAGAAAGAAAGAAAAAAAAGGAAAAGGGGGAAGGAAAAGAAGTGTAGGAAACTTAAAAATGATAAACATTGAGAATGGTTATTGAAGTTGGTACTTAGGTATTCAGAAGCCTCTGTGTCACCTTGGGAAAGCACCGGTTTCCAACAAATTTTATTAGTTTCAGAAATATTAAACCTTTTTAAAAAGATTTTTCTTTTCAAATCTCCATCCATGTTAAAAGAGACTCATAGAAAATCATAGATAACCAAAAATTTTCATAAGTCAATTTGCTACTGTGTGGGAAAAGAATCGAAGAAGTGGAAAAAATGACCAAAGATGTAACTCCCCTGCACACAGAATGTTCTATGAATATCTGATAGGAGGGAAGATGGGAATCTTTCTTGCTCACTGTCAAAAGCCATAGACCTTGCTGTCATATTGTGATTTGCTAAGTTTGGAAGCTTAGGAGACTTTGTTAGTGGAAGTGCCTGGATGTGTTTTGAGACAACAATTTTTTTTTTTTTTTTTTTTTTTTTTTTTTTTTTTTTTTTTTTTTTTTTTTTTTTTTTTTTTTTTTTGTATTTTAGGACAGGTTCTCAGGGTCTCACTACATAGATCAGACTTGTAGTAATCCACTTACATTCAGCCTCCCATAAACTGGGATTACAGGCGAGAGCCACCATGACCAGTCTCAATCGCTATCTCCTGCCACTGTGTTCTGCCTAAGCAGGTGCTTTAATCTGTTGAGCTATTTGGCCAGCCTGAGACAAATGTTTTTACATGTTAGCAACACAGACATTTGGAGCTCTGTAATTCTTTTTTGCAGGAGCTGTCTTGTTCCTTGTAGGTCAGTGGTGGCAAACCTATGGACTGGGATGTTTGTTCTCAGTAAAAGCTCTAAAAGGTTCACCATCACTGGGGAGTCTATTTAGCAACATCACAAGCTCTAGCCTGTTAGAAGCTCAGTTATACAAACAGGAATGTCTTTAGAAAATGCCAAGTGCCCCTAGAGAAGGAGGAAGCAAAATCATCTCTCAGAAAGGACCACTGCTCCTAGGTTAGCGGCTCTTGTTCTGCCCTTGTTGCTTACTCTTTTTCAGAATGTCAGAAAAACATTAGGCCTATCACCAGTGGACACCTAGACAATAGGTCTATATTCCTCTTAGATATGTTATAAATAAAAAGGTTTTTGTTGTTTTTTTTGTTGCTGTTTTTGGGGTGGCTGGGGTTTCTCTTGAATGCTTCCTGGAATGGAGAAGCATAAACATAAAAAGAAACAGATTTCAGATTTAGTTTAAAGTGTAAAGAAATATAAATCAAAGTTCAGAAAACAAACCCAAAAATTGTCATTTACACTTTGTTTTTAAATGTTAACCTGAGCTTTTTTTTTTTTTTTTTTTTTTTTTTTTTTTTTTTTTTGTCTTTGTTAGACAGGGTCTCACCATGCAGTTCAGGCTGACCTTGAGACCACTTTTGTAGTCCAGGCTAGTTTCAAACTTGCACCAAGCCTCCTGCCTCAGCCTCCCAAGTCCTGGGATTACAGGCATGTGCCACCACGCCCAGCCAACATGAGTTTCTTGATTTTTGTTTTCTTCCAATTTTTCAACATAGGAAATTGGAGGCTGTAATACTGCGAGACCTCTGATGCTCATTAGTGCTGTTTCTATTTCATATAAAAACCGTGAGTCTCAGGAGGCAGAGACAGCATCCTTAAGAATGATTGAGGCAAATTCTATTTAAATTCATGAGGCTTACAGTAGGATTTCTACATGAGTTTTCCCTTCTTGTCCCTGCCCTTGATGGAGAGCTGTGAATCCAATGAGGAGCAAGCCTTTGTACAGGTAAGCTGACCTGCTTGGTCTCATACACTGCAGTCTGCAGGGATCCATCTTTCTCACTTCCTTTGCCATCTTGGGACTCAATTCTGAGGTTTAACTATTCCTTGTGAAAATGGAAACAACTGTAACACACTGATACAACCACAGTGATGTTGTGATGATTACATGAGTATCATTTCACTAACACAAAATAATCCTGTCCCCCTTCCTCATTTCCTTCCTTCTCCTCTACTTGGATGTGCAGGTCTCAGCCCTCGTTTATCTGCTCAGCCTTCGTTCTGAGTACCAGTGTTATACAAAGGCACCATTACCTCTCTAAGGTTTTTAGAAAATTAAGTTTACATGGCTCAATAAAATTAACTGGGAGCTCTGACAGGCAATTCTGAACTACTCAAAATTCTTTAAATTTCCAAGTCCTTGGATCCTATGACTATGAAAAAAAGAAGCTTTCTGAGAAAGGAGTCAGAGCCATTTCAGAGCTGACTTGGGAGAAATGTTAGAGATAGGTGTCTAATCTCAGGAGGATTCTCTATACCAGTTTGTTCTCAGTCTTTTTTAGGAAACTTCATTTCATTTTTGAGCAGTTCCACTATTGGAAACTTCTGATTCTGCTCCATCTCTATCTTTTGAATTTTCTTCTGGAAAAAACACAAGTTGCATTTTTTTCCTTGTTTCTTAAGATGACACACAGATACCAGCAAATTATGACCCTGTAGCTGTGCTACACTAAAGAATTTTTATATGTTAATGTCAAGTAAACAATAATGAAGCCAATTCCAAAACCACTCCATAACCTGAAACCTTATCCCATTTCCCATGCTTAGTAATTAATGGTTGTGTAACTTGGAAGAATACAAATTTCTTAGTGAGTTGAATTTTCTGTGAATGGCTTTAAAATGAGTATGAAGATAAGGGCTGACCAGATAGCTCAGTAGATCAAAGTGCCTGCTTAGGCAGACACAGGGACCAGGGGTCCATCCATGGCGTGCCATGCAAGCCCCACCCCCAGGGTGCACTGAGATGGCAATTGAGACTGGAAATAGTGGAGCATGCCTGTAATCCCCGCACTTGGGAGGCTGAAAATGGAATGATCACTACGAGTCCAATCTGTGTGCTGAGACCCTGTAGAACCTATACTAAATACATTTAAAAAAAGAAGAGTATGGACATTAAAATCTCATAATAAAAGATCCAATTGGCTGAGAAAATGAATTTGATTTTGATTTACCTGTGTTGTGGTTTGGATCTGAAAAGCCCCATATAAAGGCTGGGTAGCCAACCAGCATGCACGGAGGTAGTAGAACCCTTAGGGGTGGGGCCTGGAGGGAGGAAGGTAGGTCACTGCATGCATTTCCTGGAAAGAGCTATGTGGATGCCAGCCATTCCACCTTCTCTCTTTTTGCTTCCCAGCACCAAGAGGTGAGTAAGCTCCTCTGTCACTTGCTCGTCCATGCACTACTTCACCACAGCCTCAAAGTGACAGAGGTGCATGCATGGATGAAAACTCTGAAACACAGGGGTCAAATTAAACTTTTCCTGCTTTTAAGTTGTTTATCTCAGGTGTTTTGTTGCAGCAATGAGAAACTGACTAACACAACCTGCAGTGGAATTTGGCCACTCACTGGAGGATATCTGTAGGAATACATCCCATTTATCACCTTCTTCCTAAAGAATAAGTATAAACACGCTCCTTGGAGGGTGTGAATTGGAACCACACACATAAGTCCAGAAAATAAAAAGTAGACTATGTCACCTATGCAACCTGTTCTTTTGGCATCTATGGCACCTTCCTATTTGGAGAAGAAATTTTAAATTTGTGCCAAGACCTTAATAATAAAATTGCTAACATGGGAGAAATCCTGTTATGTGGGATGTTACACTTTCTAGCTTTGAAAGCGGCATTGAACCTGTCTTGGACTTTGGCACCCTTCAGTTTTCTTCAGTCCTTTTCTCCAGTGCCATGGCCTTGTTCTTTGAGACTCTTTGCAGCCTCAGCTGAGCAGCCTATCTCCCTGACACATGTTCTATCATTCCTTTGTGTGGTCCTACTCACTAAAATGTACTACTCCAACAGCGGGAAGGTACTGCAAGAAGGATGCTAATCATTAATGAAATCTTCCTAAGATTTGTTTTAGTTTCTCTTCAGATACCAGGGCATTTATACTATCCTCATTGCCAGCCATCACTGGTGAGGTTGTGGACAATTTCTTAACTTCTTAATGCCTCAGTTTTCCTGGCTATAAAGTAGGATGATAATTATCTTTCCATCATAGGTTTATTATGAGAACTATACAAGTTAAATTATGTTAAACATCAGAAAAACACAGACCACATTAAGTATTCTATATGTTTCCTGTAATTATATTATAGAGATAAAACTGTGCTACTATTTTGGTTTTTCATTATATTTGCTGATCCTGGCTTTGAAAAATCATTGTAACTTACTTTTAATTTACTTTAATAATCAAATTTATTCACTATTATGAACAAGATCCACTGCTTTGCTCATTATAAAAGGCCAGAAAGATTTCAGATTACACAAGTTCCAGGTTCAATGTCTGTCACCATGAATTCAGAGCTTTTGAAGCTGTGTGTGTGTGTGTGTGTGTGTGTGTGTTTTACACTACAGTATAGCAGAGATGGATCCAGCTGGTCTGGACTGCCCATTCTTCTGTCATTACTTTACATAATGAAACCGTGTGATTTCTTTCATCATGTGCAGCTGGTACCACCTGGTCTGCTTTTAATGGATGCCAGGCCCAGAAATGATGAAAGGCTTTGGCTTTTACAAATGAGAATATCCTTCTAAATGAGCTGAATGTTCACCATGGAAGCAGGACAGGAAAGATCATGAATTTTGTTTCCTTTGTTTCATTAAGCCCTAGTACTTTTTTTGTTGCATTTGTTTTTTCTTGGTTCTACATTTAGGACCTCAAACAAATTTTACAGGAGACTTTGCAGCAGTCTTATTATGACCCTGATCCTTCTTTATACATTTACTTGAGCACCTATATGTGTGAAATGTAGACAAATATGTGTGTATTCATGTGAGATAGATAGCACACACACATGCATGCACCTATGTGCATATATCTCCAAATAATTATAGTTTAGTATACACAAGACTGAAAGAGTTCAACCATATTCAAAGGATATAAGGAAATATGGTAAAGCTGTACTTCTTTAAAAAAGAGGCTTTAACAAATTCCCATAGATCAGGCTTCTGGTAGCTCTGGCCATCACTAGGATACTGAAAGCTAGAAAATATTAGTGGAAAGCATTGATTACTAGTGGAGATTTAGATTTATCTGCAGCTAAGATCTTGGGCTCTCTGTGAATCTGAGATAAGCAGCAGAGTTTCCCACTCCAAGAGCTAGAATTTCAATGTTACTTTTCTTTTGCTTCTTATGCAAGTTCCTTCCAGAGCTGGTACACAAAGAAAGCCCGTGGTAATCCCAGCCATCCCAAGGCGTCTTACTGAGCGAGCACATTACATGGAGGAAATAGGACATATCTTCTATGCTTTTCAGTCTTCTCACAAGTGTGATGCACCTTTGACTCATTAAGCAGCCAGTGTTCTTCAGGGTGCTTTCCTTGGCTGTGATCCTCCCTAGGACCTCCTTGGCCAGAATCATGGCACATTCATGACACATCAGCCCTCTGCACTGCCTTTCCTTATTTTTTCTGTTTTCTGGGGGCAAGGTTTAAGCATGTAGTTCAGGCTGTGAATTCACTGTGTAGCCGAAGTTGGTCTCAAACCCAAGGTAATCTTTTTTGCCTTAGTCTCCAGAGTTCTGGGATTCCAAGCATGTGCCATCATCTCTGGCTCTATCTCTGCTTTTCTATATTCCTTGAACTCCTTCAGCTGCGACCCTTCTGCTCACTCAGATAAGTTAATTCACTTACTAGTATTTGATGGTGGAATTTTAAGCACTGCAGCAGGCATAAAAAGGCAGGCAAGATACTTGAAAAACTTATAATATCACCTCGTTATGCCATTTCTTACTCAGGGTTTTCCTGTCCACAGCTAGCTACCTTTGGAGGCATAGAAGTTGGATCCAAGATTCATGATCACTCTCTATTTCACATTTGCTTCTTTATAAGTAATAAAACAGATGTTTCTCATCCTTAAGTAAATTGTTGTTATCCCTTTAGATGCAAAGACTCATAACTTTAGAGTCTATAAGTCATATTTGCTGAGGATGGGGGCTCTGTGCTTGTATAATACACATGCTTCACAACTCTTCTGTTGAAGAATTATGGCATCCACAGGTCCCTTTCTGTAAATAAGATTAGAGAAGAACTCAGATAAAAAAAAAAAAGAATGTAAGAATGATAAAAATGTTAACGTTTCTGAAAAATTTAAGTTATGGTTTTGGTATGTTTATTTCTTTGCTTTAATAAGACTACAGCATATAAATTTTAATGGGAAAATATTGATGCTGGCCAGTGAAATTGAAGATGAACATTGGAGCCAGTTGCAGTGGCGTGTCTGTAATTCTAGCTACTTGAGAGATGACAAACAAAGACGGCAAATTTGAGGCCAGCTTAGGTAATGTGGAGAAAACCTGTGTCAAAACAAAATTCTACGAAAGGGTCTGGGGTTTCAACTCAGAGTTCCTTGAGTTCAATATCAAGTATATATATATATATATATATATATATATATATATATATATGTATATATATTTTTAAAGCAGAAAGGGCTATTTTTTTCAATTTTTATTGTTTAACTTTAACAATGGTTATATTACATATTTTCATCATCAGATCAGTTTAGATTGATACATATAGGTATATAACATTGATCAAACACTTAAACATTAACCTTTCTTTTTTTTTTCAATTCTTTTATTGTTTAAATTTAACAATGGTTATATTACATATTTTTATCATCGGATCAGTTTAGATTAATACATATAGGTATATAAGATTGATCAAACAACTAAACATTAACCTTTCTAAATCCACATCACTTTTTTTTTTTCTTTTCCCCCTTTTTTTCATTGAAAGTTGACATATTGCATACTGTCCTCACAATCATTCTATAGAGTGCAGTGTGTGGGCATGACCCACCTCCCTATTAATGTTGCATAGAAAAAAGA